>PVJD01004360.1:0-138844 GCA_004026545.1 Mormoops blainvillei
AAGAGAAACATCAATCAGTTGCCTCCTACCGGAGACCTGGCCCACAAACCAGGCATTTGCCCTGACCAGGAATGGAACACACCACCTTTCGGTTTGCGGGATGAACCCAACCCACTGAGCCACACCAGTCAGGGTGTTCTGTTGCTTTTCAAGAGATTTTTCAGCAAGGTCTTTTTCAATGTTTTAATTATGAACACCCAAAATATTGTTTGTCAGTAAACATGTGGTCAAGTGGCCTACAGTGTGGTTTTAAGATGTTAGATGTGTAAAAATTAAATAGAAAAAGTTATCTTCCTGTGGAGACAAAACAGTCAGAATTCGGTAAAGGAGATAAAAAGAAAGTGAGAGAGAAAAACTGAAAGCAAAAGAGAAAGGAAGTGAAAAGAGATTACTAAGAAGAGAAAGACAGCCAGGAGAGAGGTCTTATGAGGAGGCAGACTGAGAGATAGCCTGGGGATGAATTAGTGATTGTGAAAAGAGAAAACCAAACAAACAAACAGAACAGAAGAGTTGTTACCTCTAAGAAAAACAACTTATACAAAGGGAGAAATGTAATCCTAATATACCAAGGAGTGCAGCTGTGGACGACATTCACAGTCACAACAATGTGAATGGCAGATATTGATTTAAACCAAAAAAAAAAAAAAAAGTAATTATATTAGAGCCACCCAGGGGGAAATGTATGGAAATAGAGGAGAACCAAGAGAGCAAGGGCTTCATATCCCACAACAGCATGTCTGCTGGGAGAATAAAGTTTGAAAGTCAGGAAATTGCATTTTCAGCATGTTAGACAAATGGAGGTAAACCAGATGAACAGTTGAAAGAGCTGAAGTATGTAAGTTGCTTCTAGGTAGTGGAAGTCGATGAGGGTTGAGGGGCAATGTTTCATGGTAAGTCTTGTGGTTCCATTTAACTCCTTAAACTACACATAGTATTATATCGATAAAATACATTTTCAATACTAACAAGAAATCCTTTATAATCTCTCATTTAACCCACTTTAGAAAACAAATACAGCAAAAGGCTTGCCTAAGATCACACAGCATAGAAATCCCTGCTTCTCAAACTATACCGGGCTCAGGCATGTGTTTGTGTGTGTGTTCCATATCTAGGAACTGACCCATCTGGACATGGGACATATTTCTTGTCCCACCTGGGATTCTTGGCTCTGGCTCCTAATAAGCATGTTAAGTATACTTCAGCCCAAATAGGAAACAATGATTTCTGGCTTTGCCTTTCCAACCCATCAAAGTCAAATTCTCAAAGCTTGACCACTCACAAACAACTAATGAATTTCAGGTTTGGGTTTTTTTTTTTTTACATACATACAAAAAGCACAGGTAACTTCAAGTTCGCAACCTTGAACAATTACTTCCTGTTCTGTTTTCCAGGGGGTTTTGAGTCATCTTTCATATCACTGCGCATGTGATATTCATTGACCCCTGACCCCTGACCCCTGGCAGGCCCTCATTCCTAGTATTGCAGGGACTTCTATACATGGAACATAACAAGCTTTAGAGCCCGTTTTCCTATAATTCTATCATCTGGAACCATGCAATTAAATTCACCTCACACAGTGGGAAATTCCTTATAAAAAGTCCCTGTTGGCATTTGACTCGCTGTAAGTACCTTTGAAAGAGGCCCCAAACTAACCAACTCACACAGAATTGTGTTATCTTACAGCAGGATGCATGTGTCCGTGCTTGTGTTAAAAATATACTGCTTCAATTGCAACCATGATAGAACAGGTGAGCTCACTGCAATCTATGTTCTGAACATCTGTCAACCTCAGCAGATGGAAGAGGTCATTTTAAATGGCAGGTATGTTAAAATACTTGCTCCTCAGCTCTGACATCTGAGCACAGGCTTAGAAGTGTTTTCTCTGCTTTTGCCTACGAATAACCTAATCTTCACCCACACTTAACACGGGCCATGAAGGGCAGTTCAGAGAATTTAAATTATCTTATCACTTCTATAAACTCTGCTCCTTAAAATATTGCTGGTGATTTGTGCATCTCCAAGAACCTACTTTTCAACCTTTGCTTCCACACACTAGGCCAGACCACAATTTGGTGTTGTTTAAATCTTTAGGAAGGCAGGAACAAGAGAAAGAAAACATTCCTCCTCCCTTCTTCCTACCTGATTCTGTCAGATTACACTGATTAAATTCATGGTTGACATTAGCGCTTACCTTTGTTTCCACTTCACCAATACAAGTTAGAAAGTGAAGCTTTTAAAACCAAAATATGTATAATATTTTCCAAATGTGAACCCCAGGGAGGCCTGGGGCCTGCCAGCAGGCTGTGGAACAAAGCAATCCAAAGGCAGGGCGGAGAAGGCCGTGGAATTCCTCAACCAGAATTTTGCCCAAAAACTTCACCAATTTCTCGGAGTTGTAAATTTACTGAATATACAAATAATTATAAAGAAAAAAATTATTTTATCCTGCTTGTTAATTTAGATAGGCACTGCCCTTTTATATTATAAATTCATTACTTTGTCCTTTTATGCCCCAAATTCCTTATAAACATTAGTACTGATGGGGCAACATGAAAGTCCACTCCTGGAATTTGGAATAAGACTATCCTCTTCATAAGTAAGACTTAGTAAGGAAAACAGAAATTACAAGCCATTTGCAGAAGCAACTCACCCCAAGAAATGGGCTAAAAACAACACCTGGCTAAAAAGGTTTATAGAGAAAACCCAAGAAGGTGACTGGTTTTCTCCTAGGGGCAACAATGTGATTTTTCCACAGTAAGCTTCTACAGAACAGGGAACTAGTTGATAAACTCATCTTCCTGCTTGGCACACAGGGTCTCTATGAGAGATGACTATAGTTAATGAAGAAGCTTAAATCTCTCAGCATGTTTTAACAGTGAGCCCAAATACATTTTACTTATTCAGTTCTGAACCAAAAAGTTACCTCTTTTTGTGCTGACATGCTTCGGTTTGCTTCACCTTCACTCCTCATCCTCCCTGCTTTCATAAAACTGTTCCAGATTTGCTCAAATTTTTCAAGCCGCAATAGGCCAAGACTTCCTCTACTTCAGTGGTTCTCAATTTTGGTTGCACATTAGAATCACCTGGGATGCTTTTAAAACACATGGTAGCCAGGCTGTACCCCAGAGCAATTAAATCAGAATGTATGGGGGTGGGACCCAGGCATCAGCATTTTTTTAAAGATCCTCAGGTCATTCCTGTGTGCAGTCAAGGAATGCAAATTGAGTTTAGTTATTTCTCTGTTGTAGGAAAGCACTGCCTTTACCTTCCACTGTGACTTGGAATCAGCTTCCCAGAGCAGCTAGTTATCCTTTCTCCTTTGCTCCTGAAGGATCTTTGTGGTCTAGCTCAGAACACCTGCTTTTATCTGCTATTCCTTAATACCCAGCTATGAAACTCCCAAACCCCACCCCCCTCCCCATTCTCCAAGGCAGCAGTTATACCAAAAAGTTAAAACTCCTTTGTACTGCTATAGATGGCAGGCACTACCAACTCTGCCATCTGTGACTGCCTCAGGAAACTAATGGGTATTAAAATCATCCTAAATAGATTTCCTTCAGACATTTCCATTAGCAGTATAGCACAGTGCCCAGAGATTTCTCTAGTAAAGGACATTTCAAGAGATTTCTAGAATGCAGCTCTCTCTAAGGCATAAACAGAAACATGATTTGAAAAGACTTAGAGGAAATTGACTCCTCAGCCAGGGCACTGATTACCTAGATCTCTCAACGTGCTTTCAATGCAATTGTATTTTTTAAAAATCAAATTCTGCAGACACGACAGAAGAATGAACTTCTGTATAGGTTCCCACACACGGGGATGCTCCTAACTGTGGATCCCCGAGGGAAATATATTTCTCACAGCAGGAAAGGCCATATGGTACAATGGGGAAATCACAAGTATATTTTAAAGCACTCAGGTCTCCTGAGAAACCCATAACAGGCATATCTGTCCTTTCAGTCACAAAACCAGGCCAGCTCTTCAGGTAACTTTACAAATCAATTAGAGATGGACCTACTTGATGGGAAGAGTGTGAACATTTTAATGTAATACTAGCAACAAACAAAAACACTAAAAACTCCACCTGGGTTTAAACCTCAGCTTTGCTTCTTTCCAGCTGCGTGAACTCAGTTTTGCCGTAAATTATCAACAATGATACCTGCTTAGCAGCTCTACCAGGGCTCGTGGCTAGTGCTTGGTGTATAACCTAGAAGCTCGATGGCTCTTATTTCTGTCCCAAGAGCTGGTTCTCCTTTTTCTCTCTCCATCTCATCTCCTGAACACTGAAGACAGCAATGAATTGTATCGAGAGTTCTTGACTAAGGATTACTGAAGAGCTAAAACAGCTCGCCTCGCTTAGAACCCAAACTCCCCAAGGCTCCCTTTTATTTCCTGCCAGCCTCTTCGACTTCAAAGTCAGAACCTCTTGAGGACAGATACTGAGTATGGAGATCACTTTTTCAACTTTGCAAATAGATACTTCCCTTGGGTCAATAACACTGTATTACATTTGCTAAATTATAAACATCAGATTCACTTTAGGATGTGGCTTGCCCTACATTCATTATACTTATTGACAAGGCCATATTGTAAGATTTCAATCTTCACCTCTGTGAGGTGTTATTTTAAAAACTGGAAAGCTTACATGTTTTGGCTGGAGTACTCCACACACATATAGAATTTGAGGTCAAAATGTTAAAATAATCCTACAAGCAGCCTATACTTCTGCTGGGATAGCAGTGTTGTTTGGAATTCAACAAATTTAGCTTATTTGTGTTGAAATAGAAATGTCAGTAGGACATATCTTCAAGAAATATATTAAAACAGTCAAAAATAGCCACAAACCCCAGATACTGAGCATCTATTAGTTTAGAATGTGCTTTTCTCCTAAAGACACATACCTTAAACTCGGGGGGCAGGGGGACAACTCAGAAGTTATGCTGTACTACTGAATGCTCTGCATGAATAAAAATGTGTTTAAAGAGGTTTCCGTGATTAGCTGTTTGTTGCTTGTTTCATTGACCCAACAAATGTAGATCACATTGGCAGGGTCAAAGTCTTGTGTCTGCCTGGGGCAGAACGCCAAGTAAAAACAGATGTTTATTAAATGCTTTTGATCACGTTGAAGTGACTCTTTTGCAAAATCAAAATACCTTTGCCTTGTTGTGACTACAGTTCCTCTTAAGCTAAATTTACCTTTAAGACTTCTCACGTTTACTCCCACTACTGTTTTTACCAGTGTAGAAACTTTAGATTTTGTCTTCTTTCCAGATTTTCGAAGTGTTTTCACTACTCTTTTTATTGCCATAGACTTACTTCATAGGCAGGAGAGTTTGCTCCTGTAAAGACTGTCCCTTCGCCCTCAAACCCATTTCATTCTTGGGTAGCCTAAATGGTAAAGAATAATCAGTGAAGAACGAAGATTTCATTTTTTTACACAGTGAGATAATGTCACAAGGGCACAGCCTTCTTCTGGAGCTGATTCCTCCTGTCACACCTGGTGGGGGCGGTGGCGGGGGTGGGGGGCGCGACGGTTGGGATGCTCATGACACTGCTGCATTGCCTTCTCATTGGGTGCCTGGAAGACGTTCCGGCTCCCACCCTGGGCTTGTACCCGGGCTGCGCCAGGAATGGTCCCTCAGGGGCATTTCCTAGATTCTCCTTCAATTTGGCCGTGACTACTGACTCCACCCCACCCCACCCCCATCCGCATCTTCCTCAAGGTTGCCAGAGCTCTGGTGGTGGGTCTCTAGTTCGGCAGTCCCACTACTGCCGCGTCACAATTATGACCAGCACTGTAATACGCTAGCGGGGGACGGGCGTGGGGCACAGAAACCACGTCTAAAAGCAGGGAATCAACAAACTCCGCTCCTTAAAGGACATGGCCCTCCAACCAGGGCCCACCAAACCGCCCCTGACGACACATACAGAGGGCGCATCACCGATCACAAAGCCAGTTTCATCAGATGTACCTCTTCAGTCCCCGAGAGCCCGCTCCGGCGATCCTTGCTCTTTTGCCAGCCCCCTAGCTCCGCAATCCCTGTATAGCAGACCCGCGCCCGCACCACCCGCGGCGCCCCGCACGTACCCACGTCGCCCAGGAAGCACCCGTCAGCGACCCGGGGCTCCCTGCCGCTTGCTGCCATGCTCCCCCAGCTGCGTATCCCGGTGACTCTCGGTTCTGGGGACAAGGGCCTCTGGCCGAGATGGCCGCGAGCGCCGGGAATTGTAGTTCCCCGGTGGTGGCGGTGCGCCTCGCGTGACTCCGGGCCAGCGCCGCGTCGTGGTCATCTGCGTCCAACTCCGCTGTCGCTGCCGCCATCCTTTGCTGGACAAAACATGTCCGTGTGCAAAATGTGTCCACGTGCAAAACGTGCCTCTGTATCCATGTGCAGAGCGGGTCCATGTGTCCAAGTGCAAAACATGTGTCAGCGTGTCCATGTGCAAAACGTGCCCACCTGCTAAAACTTACTACCATCCTTTGCACTGATCACACTCAGCAAAGCTCCAGAGTTCCTCCATGTTTTAATTTTAATGATTAGCTTCCTAGTGGAGCCGACATACTACCTACCTGTTTCTTTCATCTTTTGAGAGGAAGTCCTAAATCCCAAATCGTTCACATTCATTAAAAAAAGAAGAAAAAAAAGCCGCACGCCTTTCCAAGTCTCATGACAGAAATGAATAACCTGTTTCCGAATGACTCCAAATTGACAATTGAGTACGGGAGCTTTCTTTTTTTCTTTTTTCTTTTTTAACGTACCCTGACCTGACCTAAGCCTAAATGAAGAAGTTAGTTTGGGCTGGAAAGTAAAAACATCAGGAATTGTCCTGTCTGGAAACAACATAAGGACAAGCAGAAAGCAGAGCGTTTGATGGGTCATGCGGGCAGAGGCTTCCCCAGAGGCCTTGAATGTCCAGTCCAGACAACAGGCATTTAGCTGCTGTGAATTGAGAGCCCCAGGCCTAGGAGTGACATTTCATGCCTACTAGCAGTGTGTGTTTGTACCGTTTTTGCCACTTGCCTACCAAAATAAGGCTCTTGAATTTTCTTTGCAAATTTCTTTACTAAATGTGGTACATTTTTTAATTAATACATCTGGGATGTTATGTTTTCCCCGTGACAATACCATGTGCTTGTACATTTGTATTTTCTTTAATATATCGTTCCTAACAAAGTATCTAGATCTGAGTATAGATCATATGTTTATATTTATATATGTATATACCATACATATTTATAAACAACACAGCCCTGACCAGTGTGGCTCAGTTTGTTGAGCATCGTCCCACTTGTTCCATTCCTGGTCAGGGAACATGCCTGCCTTGTGGGTTTGGGTCCCCACCAGGGGTGATGCACACATCAATGCTTCTCTCCTGCACTGATGTTTCTCTCCCTCTCCCTATCCTTCCCTTCTCCTCTCTCTAAAATAAATAAATAAATAAAATATTTTAAAAATTTATTTTAAAAACAATGCACATTTATTTATATTTCTATACTTATGTCTATATATGTATGCATGTAAATATTTGCTAAAATATTACAAAGCAAATATTTCTCATTAGTTTATAATGTTGTAATTTTTCTTCGTTCTGTTGCTCAGTTCAATAGTTCATTGCAGAAAAGCTTGTTAAGGTTTTTATAGATTCAGAAATATATTTTCAAAGTATTTCCCCTTTGTTTAATATTCAGAATGTGTTTCCCCACCAAGAGTCAGAATATATATATTACTCTGTTTTGTTGTCATTAAATCTTTTATTCATCTGGACTTTGTTGCAATGTATAGGATCTAAGTTAATTTTTTTCTAGACTGAAACAGAATTATTCCTAAAATGGTCATTAAATAGTAATTTATTTGTCTAATTTTGTGTTAATCTCCTTTTATTGCATATTAGTTTTTCTTTTTTATTAAGATATAATTCACATATAACATGTTAGTTTCAGGTATACAACGTAGTGATTCTATATTTGTATATGTTGTAAAATGCTCACCACTAAGAGTCCAGTTAACATTCATCACCACGTATAATTACAAATTTTGTTCTGATGATGAGAACTTTTAAGATCTACTTTCCTAGCAACTTTCAAGTATTCAAAACAGTATTATTACTCACCATGCTGTACATTACATCCCCATGACTTATTTTATAACTGGAAGTTTGTAACTTTTGACCACGTTCATCCACTTTGTGCCTCTCCACTCTTTGGTTCTCTGAATCTATGAGTTCAGTGTTTTGTATTAGATTCCACATATAAGTGAGATCGTATGGTATTTGTCTTTATCTTGCTTATTTCACTTAGTATAATGCCCTCAAGATCCACCCGTGTTGTCACAAATGACAAGATTTTCTTCTTTTGATGTCTGAATAATATTCCAACGTGGAGTGTGTGTGTGTGTATCACATTTTGTTTATCCATTCATCCACTGATGGGCACTTAGGTTGCTTCTATGCCTTGACTGTACAAATAATGCTGTAACGAACATGGGGATGCATATATCCTAACAAGTGTAAGTGTTTTCATTTCCTTTGGATAAATACCAAGAAGTAGAATAGTAGTTTTATTTTAATTTTTTTGAGGAACCTTCATACTGTTTTCCATAGTGGCTGTACCAAATTTACATTCTCACCAACAGTGTGCAAGAGTTCCTTTTTCTTCAGTGTCTTATCATTGCCTTGTAGTAAGTTTTTAAGTTTAGAAGTATGAGTCTCTCTACTTTGCAGCTTTTCTTCAGAATTGTTTATTGGCTATTCTGGGCCCCTTGCAATTTCACATGAATTATAGAATTAGCTTTTCAATTTCTACAAAGTTGTCTGGGAATATGGTAGAGATTGTATGTAATCTGTAGATTAGTTTGGTGAGTATTGATTTTAACAAGGCTAAGTCTTCTGGCCCAAGAAGATGAGATGTTTTCCCAGCTATTTATATTTCTTTAATTTCTTTCAACAACATTTTGTAATTTTGAGAGTATAAACTTTGTTATATTTACTCCTAAGTATTCTATTCTTCTGGCTATCTTAAGTGGAATTGTTTTCTTAGTTTTATCTTCAGATTATTCGTGCAAGTGTGTACAAATACAATTGATTTCCGTATATTTATCTTATATGCTGCAACCCTGCTGAACTCATTTATTATGTCTAGTAGTTTTTTATTGCATTCCTTAGGATTTTCTATATACCAGATCATGTCATCTGAAAATAGAGGTACTTCTTCTTCTTCCTCTTTTTTTTTTCTTGCTGAAAAAAGGGATATTTTATTACTGTGACTTGACCGTAAATTATAATCATTATCATTTATGAAAGTTACATAAATGCAGGGTGATCATCTTTAAAGTCTCAAAAAGCCAAATATAAAGCACAGAAAATAAATTTTATTGACAAATGTACTGACATAATTCTTTTACATGTTATGTGAAATCCTAGGAAGAATCATTGCAATAATTATTCAAAGTAATATTAAAGGTAACACAAGAGATGTTTGGTCTTAAATGTAAGTTTAAATGTATAGTGTCTACAGTAATGGATCAGAGCTAAAGCATATTTGCAATTTCTAACAGAAAAAAAAAATGTTAGTCTGGAAATACTCTGTATTCTTCAATGAAATAAGAAAGCAGATCAAGGATGAACTAGGCAACCTTTTAAAGATAATTTTTCAGGGTAGCTAAAATGAGTAATGATAAAGTTCTCACATATAATTAAATTTTTTGTTATACTAGAACCAGTAGAGCTGACCCTTGAGCAATGCAAGGGTCAGGGGTACCAACCCCCTGAGCGCTGGCCGGGGTGCTCAGTTAGTTGGAACCTCCTCCCCTTCACCAAAAAGTTTAGGATTCCATCCCCAGTCTGGGGTCAGGTTCTCTCTCCCTTCCTCTCATTCTAAAATCAGTAAGCCTATTCTCCAATGAGGATTTAAAAAAAAAACCACACATATAACTTCAGTCAACTCTCCGCATTCCCTCATTCCCAAACTTGGGTGGAAAAAACTGTTTTGGTCCAAGGTTTGTTGAATCCCTGGATGTACAACCTGGAAATATGAAGGGCCGGCTATATATTTATTGAATTAAATGCTGCATGTAAGTGGCTCTAGCCAGCTCAAACTGGTGTTGTTCAAGCATTAGCTGTATTTTTATTTGTAGAGTTTGCAAATCTAAATGTTACAAATAACAATACATCAGCATTGGTGGAAATACCAAATATTACTTCATAGCTGCTGCTATGTGCTTCTTCTCTGACATGATCCACACAGATCCAAGCTTGCTATGTTTGAGACAGTCACTTCCTTTCGTTGACAAGCTTCTTTTATAATGTACTGTTGCTGAACCTCGCTGTAGATAGATTTTGGCAGAGATTGGCGAAGAGAGATACATTTTATGTGACAATAATGTTGAAATTTCTCCTTCAACTTCTGGTTATAAACTTTGGCTGCCTTTTCTCGTGATGTAAGCACACCCAATTTTTCAGAAGCATTAGCTTTCCATAGATGAATGTTCATTTCATCAGATCCACACATAATGTACTGTACTTGCTATCAGAAGTCCATTTTACACAGATAACATGTTGCACTCTCTTCCTGTGATATACTTCCCTGCTTCTACTTTAGTCTACAGGAAAGATTCGAATAGATATACCAAAACTAGCATACACAAACTCTTTCCCAGAGGGAGAGTAATCCACATCAAGTACCACAGATACATCATCCTTATGCACCATCACAGAGGTGTCCAGTGCATGCATATCAAAAGTACATAAGTTGTAATCAATCTTCATTTGCTACAGTAAAAATGAAAGCTTCTGTAGGTTTTCAGCATATTGTATTTGTTCTCATATCTCAGATGGCCTTTGCAGAGGAGTAGCTTGTTTCATATCATATAGTATTTATTATATTCCTGTCAATAGCACTTCCCAAGAGAAGTGTCTCAATTGGGTTTAATTTAACAAAACTTATACTGTCAAATCCCTAAGTCATTAAATATATAGGACTGATTCTTTGCTCATCCCAAATGTCTCCTTGCTGTCCACATGTAGCAAAAACAACTTCTTTCCAGTGTGATCAATTCTTGCCTACACCGTCTTTCCTGCTATTCAGTGCAATGGTACCTCCCTCTTCTCCAAAGCCTGGTCCATCCATTGTCCACTGCTTCACAGTTTTGTCATCACCAACAGTGAAAAAAGAACTCCCACAGAAATGAGTACACATTCCTCACACAAAGCTTTATGTGCTTGTATTGTACAGCTGTCATTTTATTTGATCAAGTTCCAGATTCTGACCTCTCCATCATCATTAGCCAGGCTCCTTGGATGCCTTGCCAAGCCATTGATTCCATCTTGGAGACCACCTAGAGAAGCAAGAAATGATTTTGCAAATACCTGTTCCAGTTTGGTAACATTTAAAGCCCTTACATATTCTTGTGGGACCTCAAAAGGATATAAGGTAGGATCATAGTTTCTTGGAAGTCTCTGTAAGTCCATCTTGGTTTCGTGGACATAGTTGTCCGAGTTCTGGTTCAGCATCTTCACCTTCATCTTGGCTGCCATTTCTTGCCAATTCCACAAGCCTTTCCCTTACTCCTTCGTTTCAAATCTAGATGTCTTTTATTTCTTTTTCTTTCTTAATTACCATGTTAAATAGAAGTAAGGAGAGCAGACACCCCTGTCTTGTTCCTGATATTAAGGGAAAACCATCCAGTAATTCTAGTTATTGTCTTTTTTTTCTTTCCCTAATCCATATTATCAAAATCTCTACACTTGGAATGGGGAAACTTACAAAATTAGACGTCACTTTGGATTAGTTATTTAACTTTCCTTTGTTTTTTACAATGACAAATGTGGCTAAGTTCTATAAATGATTAATTAGGCTGCACTGATGAAAGTTTTCAAAGTAATTTACATTGAAATACTTTATGAAAGAAAAAGTTTCCACTAAAACTAATTTTAGCACATTTCACTGAACAAAGTTATCATACTAACACTTTTTAAGTTGCTTAGTAGACTGCATAAATCCTGTTCTGTCCAAATTTTTTAAAACAGACTTCTATCCTTAAATATGGTGTTAGAATGGGTTTCCATAGATGTCTTTATCAAGTTCTTTTCCTAGTCTGTTGAGTTTTAGATTTTGTCAAATACCTTTTCTGTGGCTATTGAGAGAACCATGTGACTTTTGTTTTTTGTTCTATTGATATGATTTATTACATTAATTGATTTTTTAATGCTAAATTCACTTTGCATTTCTGGGATAAATCCCACTTTTTCATGGTATATAATTTTTTTTACATGTTGCTTGGTTTAGTTTGCTAGTATTTTGTTGAGAACTTTTGCATTAATATTCACAAGAGATATAGGTCTGTCGTTTTCCTTTCTTGTGATAGTTTTGTCCTTTTTTTTTTGTATCGGGATAACACTGGCCTTATAAAATGAGTTGGGAAATGTTTGCCCCTCTTTTATTTTTTGGGAAAGTTTGTTGAATAATTCATAATTATTCTTCTTTAAATGTTTGCTAGGATTCAACAGGGAAGCCTTCTGTCTGGGCCTTTCTTTGTCGGTATTTTTAAAATTGCTAATTCAGTCTCTTCACTTGTTAGTGTTCCATTCAGGTTGTTTATTTCTTCTTGAGTCAGTTTTCAGTAGCTTTTTGGTATTTCTAGGTATTCACCCAATTTATCTAATTTGTTGGCACACAGTTATTTATTTCTCCCTTATAACACTTTTTATTTCTGTGAGGTTCATATTGATGTTCCCTTTTTCATATTTCATTTTAGTTATTTGAGTCTTCCCTTTTCTGTATGTGCTAATCTCGCTAAAGCTTTGTCAGCGTTTTCAATATTTTCAAAGAACCAAATCTGAATTCATTGATTTTCTCTATTATTATTCTATTCTCTCCTTCCTTAATTTCTTTGCTAATATTAATTATTTCTATGTTACTGTTTGTTTTGGGTTTAGTTTGCTTGTCTTTTATAAGTTTCTTAAGATGGAGTTAGATTATTGATTTTAGTTTTACTTTCTTTCTTTCTTTTTTTTTATCCTCACACAAGGATAAGCTCAATGATTCCAGAGAGAGAGGAAGGGAGAGAGAGAGAGGGAGAAACATTGATGTGACACAGAAACATCAATTTGTTGTCTCCCGTACATGCCCTAACCAGGGATCAAAACCGCAGCCTAGGCATGTGCCCTAGCCAGGAATCAAACCCACAACCTTTTGGTGTGTGGGATAATGCTCCAACCAACTGAGCCAGTCAGCCAGGGTAAGTTTTTCTTTTTTCTTAATATAAGCATTTACAGGTACAAATTTCCCTTTAAACATTTCTTTAGCTAGGTTGCACAGGTTTTGGTATATAGTGTCTTAATTTTCACTCAGTGTAAAGTATGTTTTTTCATCCCTTTTGATTTATTTTTAATCCATCAGCTACATATATTTGTAAGTTTCTTAATTTTTTTCTAGCTATTGATGGATAATTTCCTTCCCTTGTACTCAGAGAAATACAGTGAATTGACTGAGGTTTGTTTAATGACCTAGTATATAGTAGTCTACTCCATAGAATGTTTCATGTGCACTTGAGAAAAATGTATATTCTGTTGTTAAGTGTTCTATAGAGGTCTGTTAGGTTATGATCTCCTATGTAGTTGTTTTATCCATCATTAAAGGTGGAGTATTAAAATCTCCATCAACTATTGTTTATCTATATCTCCCTTTATTTCTGCAGTTTTTGCTTCATGTGTTTTGGACTTCTGTTATTTCTATTTATAATTATTATAACTTCCTATGAATTGACCCTTTTATCATTATAAAATTTCCCTCTTTATCTCTAACATCTTTTTTGTTTTAGAGTCTATTTTGTCTTATATTAGTACAGTTATTTTAACTTTGTTGTGAATCCTATCTGCATTATATATATATATATCTTTTCATCTATTTACTTTCAATATATTTATATCTTTGAATACAAAGTGTGTCTCCTGCAGACCTATTGGTGGTGGCACCCACAAGCCTGTCGGAGAGGAGTGCTGGCACTTCTTCCCCTTCCTGGGGCGGCATGGGCTGAGCTTGAAGAGGAGATAGGATTTACCCCAACCCTGCAATGTAGCAACACATCCCAGAAACTGTCTTGTTCCTGGACAAAATCTTCCCCAGGAGACACAGTCTGAAAGTGCTGGCTCTGTGGGGGACTCTGGTCCCCCTGGGCCACTGAACGCAGAAGAAGGGGGCAGCCAAGTGATTCAAGAGGTGGGGGGAGGGGCACCAGCTGTGCACTTGAGGTGGCGGAGATAGGCCCTCTTTCTGAAGCCACACAGTTTAGTCACTTTTGGAGTCTCTGCCAAAATCCTCCCCAGAAAATAAGGGCCCCAAAAGTCACTGCTGAGGCAGCCAGCAGACCCCTCTGTAGGAACTAAGTACAGCAGCGTGGCCTCACCAGCAGTCAGAGACAGGGTAGTGCACTCCCCAGGCTGGTACTTTAATAGAGGAGTGTTCATCCTTGGGAAGGTGGTGCCTGGGTATTTCAGGATAATTGAATCACCACTGATTTTCACCACCAGATGTTTTGCAGGCTCCTCTTCCCACCTTTGTTGCTCTGGGTTGGGGATCCTGGCACGGGGTTGAAACCCCACTGCTCCTAGGTGGGGAGGGAGTTTTGCAGCTGAAATATTCCTCCCACTTCTGAGCCACCACCAAACCTGGGTGTGGGGAATAGACCTTTCCACGTCTCCGCCTTTCTTACCGGTCTCTATGTGGCTTCTTCTATAAATCCTTGGTTATAATATTTCAGTTCAGCTACCCCTCAGTTGGTTATTCAGACTGATTTCTCTATCGGATAGCTATTTATACTATTTATTATTCTATCGGAAATTTGGTTTGGGACCAGGAGTGGGTGAATGTAGCTTCCGCCTACTCTGAAGCCACCTTGGAATCTGGATCTTTTAAAAAATTTGTTTATTGATATTTTCCATCTGCTATGACATTGTCATCATACCTTCCTTTAACTTATTTAGTCTTCCCTTTAGTTTGTTGAGCATATTTGTAAAGGATACTTTGAAGTCTTTCTCTGGTAAATCCAACATTAACCACTCTCATAGGAGTTTCTATTTTTCTTTTTTTTTTTAATAAACATTTTATTGTTTTTCTATTATGGTTGTCCCAATTCTTCCCCCTTTGCTCTCCTCCACCTACCCCACTGCCCACCCCCCACTCCCACAAACAATCCCCACCCTTGTCCATATCCATGAGTCATTCATACATGTTCCTTGACTAGTCCCTTCCCCTTCTTTCCACCCTTTTCCCCTTCCCCCCTCCCCTCTGGTCACTGTCAGTCTGTTCCTTTTTTCCATGCCTCTGGTTCTATTTTGCTCATTTGTTTTGTTTGTTAGATTCCTCTTACAAATGAGATCATGTGGTATTTGTCTTTCACTGCCTGTCTTATTTCACTTAGCATAATATTCTCCAGTTCCATCCATGCTTTTGTGAAAGGCAGGAGTTCCTTCTTTCTTTCTGCTGCATAGTATTCCATTGCATAAATGTACCAGTCTTTTTTTTTATCCACTCATTTACTGATGGGCACTTAGGCTGTTTCCAGCACTTGGTTATTGTAAATAACACTTCTATGAACATTGGGGTGTATATGATCTTTTGAATTGGTGTTTCAGGATTCTTAGAGTATAATCCCAGCAGTGGAATTGCTGGGTCAAAAGGCAGTTCTAATTTTAGTTTTCTGAGGAAATTCCATACCGTTTTTCCACAGTGGCTGCACCAGTCTGCATTTCCACCAACAGTGCACTGGAGTTCCCTTTTCTCCACATGCCACCAGCACTTGTTTGTTGATTTGTTATTGATGGCCATTCTGATCAGTGTGAGGTGGTATCTCATTGTGGTTTCTCTGATGGCTAGTGATGTTGAGCATCCTTTCATATGTCTATGGGCCCTCTGTGTGTCCTTCACAGGAGTTTCTGTTGCTTTCTTTTTTCTCGATGTATGGGTCATAGTTTCCTATCTCTTTGTATGCCTCATAATTTTTGGTTGGAAAGTGGACATTTTAGATAGTAAATTTCCCTAATTCTGTGTTCTGGTCTCCCCTTCCTCCACTGCAGGACTTGTTAGTTGTTACTTAATTTATGCATATTTAGTGACCACCTTGTTTATTTTAGTGGTATGTATTTCCCCACACACAGTATTGAGTTTCTGTTTTGTCTTCTCAGGGATGGCACAGCTTTGGTTATGCCATAACAGTCACCCTGCTATGACAGTAGTATTGGTAGAGGTTTGGGCTGCTGTTTGGATTCCCATTTGTTCTAAATATGTTTCTGAGGGCCCAGGCTGAAGGGAGAATGACCACATGAGACATGGTTTCCTCATGTGCATCATCTGAGCTCAAGAGCCAAATCAAATTATACAAACACCTTAAGACTCCTGTCCATATCATGTCTGCTCATATTCTAACAGGCAAAAAAAAAAAAAAAAAAAAATCACATGGCTGAAAATATCAATGGGGTAGAGAAGGAAACTTTGCCAATAGTGGAATGGGGAAGAGAATAAATATTTGTTGAAATAAAAATCCAAATTATCATGTCCAGCATGTCAGCATGGTATGACCCAACAGAAATGACGCACGTGTGCAGCAAGAGACATGAATAAGAATGTGCGAACAGCATTATTCATAATTGCCAAGAACTGGAAATAACCCAAATATCTATCAACAGTACAATGGATAAAGAAAATATGCTACACCCATACCTACATATACAGATCTCCCCCATTATCTAAAAGTAGAATGTTCCTTATTAAGTATTCTTAAGCCAGAACAGTGAAAAGTAGAGTATCCTCTGCTTTCCAAAACATCACGATATTTCACCCTGCTACATTAGTACGCCAATGGCTTTTATTTGTTGTGAAAACAGGTACTAATGTAATTATTTCATAAGAATGAAGTGGCACCATGCAAACTTTCTGAAAGTGAGGGATACCTGTATAACAATGAAAATGAAAGAATAAGTACAAAGAAAATCATGAGTCTTACAATTCAGTCCAAAGAAACCAGGCACAAAATCACTTGATTTATGTAAATTTCAAACCACTAAATGATAAAGTTTAGGAATGGTCATTGGCGCCAATTCCATCCCAACAGGAATCTCCAATCTGAGGTGCAGTGAAGGATACCTTATTCAGTACAAAACAGCTCAATCGTGGCACAGTGCAGCTATAAGGCAGCCCTGGGGCCAGGCACCTCTCCAGCTAGACAGCTCTGTTCTGTCCCTCCATGGTCTTCCCTGCTCCCCATTGGTCGGCTCCACTCTGCTTGGACAAAGATGTTCCATGTTTTAGCACAGCAGGAAAACATAATCTTCGTTGGAAAGAGAAAGTGCATTTCCAGAGCCAGAGAGGAGCTAACTTATACAGACACCCCTGGTCTCTGATTGATCTGTCATTACGCTAATGAGGACTCCAAATCTTTGCAGTCTGATTGGTCCAAAAGGCACTGCCCTGATTGGTCAGAATAGAACCATTTCAGGTAATGGGTGAAGAAGCTGATGGAGATCTAGTTGCACCAGCTCCAGTTGTATGGGGAAGACTCAGTATTGGCTGAAATAGCATTCCAGGAACTCCGTCCTAAGGGCTGGCTCAGATGGCATAAACAGTACAGGCAGGCAGTTCAGTACAGTGGCAGGTAGTTCAGTGTAAGCTTCTCCCTGAAGTGAAGTTTGCATGAGAGGCTGCTGTGTAGAAATGACTGCTAAGCTTTTTTTCCCCCTCCAAATATGAGCCCAGTTAAGATACCAGGAACCCTTTTCACTAGGTACCTTCTTTCTCAGGGTCCACAAAACCTATTAAGAAAAGTAGAGATTACAACGGAAGTTAGAGTGGTGGTGAGGTTTGGTGATAGGGAATGGAGGTGGGTATTGATTGGGAGATTGCACAAGAGGGAGCTTCTGGGTTTTTGACAATGTTCTATTTCTTGACCAGGTTGGTGTTTTCATAAATATTTGCTTTGTGATAAATCAGAGTATTTTGGTTTTGTGTATTTCAAAATATCTCTTCTATTTCATTCTCTGCTTCTACAGCCAGCCTTCTTCAGTTCTTGAACACACTTAATTTCACTTCTATGGCCTTTGCAGCTGTTTTGTTCTCTGCTTGAAAAGCTCTTCCTGCACATCTTCCAAGAACTAGTTCGGTTTGTTTTTATTATTGAGGTTTAACCTGAAATGTCCTTTTCATTGAAATCTTGTCTCTCTGCCTATTCTGCCCCTGGCCTCCAACCCCATCCTCCAAAATTTCCAGCTTGTTTTCAGAGCAGCATTGTTAAATGAAATTTTTTTTTTTTGTTGTGGTGGTGGTGGTGGTGATGGTGGTAATTTACACCTGTTTGTCATCTACCTCTAGAATAAGTTTAATTATGTTAAGGGTCCTTGTCTAACTTGTATCCGACTGTAATCACAGTGCCTAATTCAGCATCTGGCCACTGGAAACAAGAAAAAATGCTATTGGGTTTGCCAAAAAGTTCGTTTATTTTTCCCCTGGATGATAGCTCTAGTAGTACTGGTCTTTTAACTTCATTCGAAACAATTTTGTTAGATTGTACTGTGACAGCTGTTGTATCAAGGTGCACTTAAAAAAAGCAACTTATCAAAATTCGTGCATTTTTGTGCAGCCATTTTAATATTGAAGATGGAAAAAATAAGCAATATTTTCATCATATTATGCTTTATTATTTTAAGAAAGGTAACCGAACTGAAACCAAAAAAAGATTTGTGCAGTGTATGGAAAAGGCGCTGTGACTGATTGAACACGTCAAAAGTGTTTTGAGAAGTTTCTTGGTACTATTGACAGTCTGGCCAAACAGTCATTTGCTGTGGGGCCATCTTATGATTTGAAAGATCTTTAGCAGTACCCCTGGCCTCTACCTACTAGAAGCCAATAGCAGGAAACTGACATATTCAAAATATCCAAATCAGTGAAGTTATTGGTGGAAATGAAAATGTGCCTTTTACAGAAAAACACTAAACAGACTCTTTAGCCAACACAGTATTAAATAAACCTTTCTGTACCCACCAGGAGACACAGGACCTGCTCCATGGTGTTCATAGTACTTAGTACTTCTCATTGGTAGAATTAATGCTACTTGCAGTCCTTTCAGCCCTTAGCATAGATTATAAACTTCTGGCGGTGTTTTACTAGGGAACTAGAACAGAAACAAGTATTAGATGGATTTAACATTTATTAAATTAAAACAAGGGTGACATTTCATAAACACTGCTTTTGGCCAAAACAAAACAAGGGTTAGTGGGACAACTTCAGCGGACCACAAACGGAAAGGCAAACACACCACACGTGGAGCAACCCAGCCAACAAAGCAAACGCAAGGCCGTCACAATACTGTCTAAGGGTCTCCGCGTGGGCGTCTCCCGCAACCGTCGTTGGGCCAGACCGCGAGACGATCCTCCAGAACGCTGCGCGAGCCAGTTCCATCATCCAATCCCAGAGCGCGCTGCAGCAAGCGCCTGCGCAGAGCGGAAAAGCGAGTGCGGCGTGGACGCCAGCCGCAGGCTGCGCTTGCGCGTCGGCTTCTCCTCAGTGATTGGTTTCCAGCTGTTGAGGGATACGCCACAGTTCAGTTTTCACTTTCTCTTCCCCCACCCCCTTCCTGAGGCTGCTGTGTTTTACTTCCGGTTGCCAGTTCCGTCACTGAGAGTCGACATGTTCTTTCAGGCCGCGAGGCGGCTTGGGTTCTGTACCTTCCTATGTCCTCTCAGGGAGGGACGACGCTTGGCTGACTAGCGCGGCAGGGCTTGAGGGTTGCGAGCCTGGCCACCGGGCCGCGTCCCTCCTGCCTGCGCCGAGGGCCCACCCTTCAAGGCCAGGACCGCCTTCATCAAGCCTCTGGCACAAGGGCGGAGGGGAAGGGGAAGGACGTGCTGCGACGTGGTGGGTCCTGCGCATCTCTGACGAGCCTGTGCTAACGGGGAGCCAAGGGCGCCCATTAGAAATTCGGGAGGAGGGGAATCTCGCAAAACGACAGCTCAAGGGCTCCCTTGCCGGGAAGGAGGCAAAAAAAGCGACTTATTAACAAAGTCCGAAAAATATCTGTTATCACATTTGGCCGCGAGGGATCGGGAGGAAGGAAGCGCGTGTGTGGAGGAGCGGACAACGTATAAAAAGCATGGGGAAGAAGTTGAAAAATAATCTCAAATTCTCGGGGGTGCCGGCAGCACAAAGGACAGGTAAAACTTCCCCGATGTGGGGGCTTCGGTTTGTGGGCCTTAGCAGACACCTGGAAGGAATCAGGAGACCCTGTCCTCCAAGACTGAAGTGCATAGTGTAGCTGTTTGGGCGTTCGTGGCTTCGCTATTGTAGTTAAAAATTTTCAAGTTGCAGTTTGCATGTTTTTTATGAATGATGAATGACTAACGCGTTCTTGTCTGTTTGCCCAGCTCCGGGTTGAGTAGGGTGGAAGGGGACGGTGGTTGTCAGAATCGTTTTTCCTTTGCTGCTTTTTAAATTTCTCCTCTTTTTACCACCTGTGGCCATTCTCAGTATCATCTTAATTTGTTTATAGGAAGTCAGCATTTTACAGGTTGGTATGGGGTTTCAAAATTTACCTTTCCCCTTTTTGAGGCAGAAAGTCTAACACAGTTTATTTCCTTTCAGTTGCTTGTCAGAGAACAGCTCCATCTTTGTAAGAGCTCTCTCTGAATCCAAAACCACAAGTTTCTTTCTGTAGAGACTTAATGCCAGTGCCTTACTCTTTCTTTTTCTCTCTCTCTCTTTTTTTTAAACTAGGTATTAAAGGAAGAGATCTATCTATAGGGAGGATAGTTATTTAGCAAACAACTGAAGTAGCATGTAAGGAATGTCATGATAGGTTGGTACATGCAACCCAGCTGTTTGATTGTGGCACCAAGCTGCATTTTGTGGGAGAACTTGCAAATTAACCTCAAAACTTGAGGAAGATACTTTGAAAATCCCAAGGTTTTATTTAGTCACCATTTGTCTGTTTGAAATCCAAAAATTTAAATAGACCTCCCTGACCTTTTTCTATTCTCCCTGTAAGGTAAAATTAGAATGATAAAGCATGTGAAAATATGTTCTAAACTTAAGTGTTGTACAAGTTCATGGTGTTATTGTAGTAACATTAGCGATCTAAGGGCTCACGATGTTCTCCTGAAACACCATTTAAAAGGAAAAGGGTGTGTATATGACATGTGATATTATTGGATCTGGGATTGTTAGTAAGCCTACTCAGGAGGTTTATAATAAAGCAGATATTCCTTAATAGTGTAAGAATACTCTTGTGTTGAAAAACTGCCTTCTAGAACTGGATAGCACTGTACAATTCAGTACATCAGTAAATAACTCATCCAGACTAGAGAAAAATAAAAAGTGACTATGCAAATATTTTGTGAATGACTGAGAACAGTGTTGAAATGTTCAGAACATTTGCCCAAATGTTACCAGTTCTCTTTAAAAGAGCTGTATCATGAGCATCTCCTGTAATCAGTCCCAACACAATTGCTTAAATGAATTAAAATCTGCAACCTAAAAACTTACCTGAGACATAGTCGTTTGTTAAATAAATGTAGTACGATATCTACTTATTATAGTTAGATAGATAAGTCATTTATCAGATGAGTTCATTCCTCTGTGGATGTTTAAGTTATTTTCAGGTTTTCTCCTATAACTAATGATGCTGCAGTGATTGTTTTTTGCTAATATAAACAGTGCTTCATATGCTCATGATAGTATTTTTGTAGAAATGATTCCCTATGAGAATGCTGGATAATACTGCTAACTTGCCCGCAAATCATTATACCCTTTTATATTCACTCTCTCAGAAAGTATTTTTTTAATCTCCCTTCTAGCCAGCACTGGGCAGTAACATTATTTCTTTAATATCTTACTAATTTTCTAATGAAAATGTCTCATTTTAATTTTTATCTTCCTTGGTTAACAAGAAACTTAAATATTTTTGGCCAGGTCATATCCTTTGCTTGTTTATTTGGGGTGGGGGGTTCTGAACTCTTCTTTGACCCATTTATCTATTACCACACTGTTTTAATTATTGTAGCTTTATGATACATTTTTTTGTACTTTCTTTTGAAAAAAGCTTTGGGCTCTTCTTTTGCATTTTTCTTCCAGATGAAATTTAGAATCAACTTTTCAAGTTCAATAGAAAATCTTGTTGGGATATTATTTGTGATTGCTTTGAATTTATAGATTAATTTGAGAAGAGACATTCTTTTGAGTTTTTCCTTCTAGGAGAATAGGTATGTCTCCTTGTTTCTTCTATTACAGTATTTGTTGCGAAACATACCATTTATGTGTACTATAAAAAAGAAAAGTATATGTGTAGTCAACTTCATAGAGCATAGCAAATGCCATATTTTGCCATGTATAATGGGCACGTTTTTGCCCAACTTTTTGAGGGAAAAATAAGGATGCACATTATACATGGGTATAATGATTGCATACCATAGGTATAGTAATCCCGTGTATAATGTGCACAGAACTGTGGGTGCGCATTATACATGGGAGCACATTATACGCGGCAAAATACGGTAGTGTGTGCCTCTCTGCAGAATATTCCCTGCCCCGTAATCATGCTCATTTTGAATTTTGCATTAATTACTCCCTTGCTTTTCTTTATAGTTTTTTTATATTGTTTACTTTCACCTGTTTTTGTACTTTATTTAAGTAGAATCATACTGTATATTCTGGGAATTAACTTTTGTTAAACATGTTCCTGAGAGTCATCCTTGTTGAAGCATGTGCCCATAGTTCAGCAATTCAGAAATTTTTCAGTCTCAGGACTCCTTTACACTGTTCAAAACTATTGAGGACCCCAAACATCTTTTTTTATGTGGATTATATCATATCAGACATTGAAAATGGCTGATTTTAAATATAATATTATGGCATCTATTGGCATATTTATGTATACCAATAAATATATTTATTGGTATCTGTAACTACTACAAATGCTTTATTTATTGGTACCTCTAAAAATAATAATAAACCTGTTACACCTTAATAACATTTTTAATGAAAAATAACTACTTTCCAAAACAAAAAAAAAATTAGTGACAAAAGTGGCTTTGTTTTACTTTTTTGCAAATGTCTTTAATGACTAGAGTCTCATGTCTGCTTCTGCGTTCAGTCTGTTGCTATATATTGTTTTGGTTGAAGTGTATGAAGAAGATTTGGCCTCAGCTGTGTAACTAGAAGTCAGTTACAAATACCTTTTCTCTCTTTGTGGTGTTTTTTGTATGTTTGTTTGTTATGATAAGCAGAAGTTCTTGATTTAAAAATTTTTCATTTTATGTCTGTATACTTGAAATTGTTATTCGTGTGTAGTTTGGACTATAAATATAATTTAACTTTATTCTCATGTGGATAACCAGTTGTGGTAGAATTTACCATTGAATCCACTTGGGTCTGAAGTTCTGCTAGTGGTGGATTTTTTGCTAGTTGATTTAATATCTAATGGTTACAGGATTACTGAAATTTAAAAAAAAATTTTGTCAGTTGTACTGTTACATTTTTTTATGACTGTCCATATTGTCTAAATTTTTAACGTTTATTGTCACAGAGTTGTTGAAAGTGCCTTCTTACTACCATTAATGTCTGAAGCATGTGTAATTATGCCTTCTTTCTTTATTTGTTATTAAATATTTTTGTTCCTGTTTCACCTCCCCCCTCTCTGTTGATTCATTTTGCCTGTAGTTTATCAGTTAGAATTATCTTTTCAATGAATATTTTTTGGATTTATGGTTGTCTATCAAATATTTCTTTTTGTTAATTAAAAAACAAAAAAATACTATTATGAGATAGATGTAGCGTCATATGCACTTGTATGTTTTAGATATGTCTCTTAAAGAGCACCTGTTGGAATTCTTTGATGCAGTTTTAAAACAGTTTTAGTTGGGGCATATAACCTATTTACATTAATTACAAATACTCTTACTTTGTGCTTTCCATTTATCCTGACTGTTCTATATTTTTCTTTTCTCTCCTTTATAGTTATTTTTTAAATATTGATTTAATAATCTTTTGTTATTGCATTTTTCTCATGTACTAGGTTGGAAATTCTATACTTTTTTTCTTTTTATGATAATTTTGGAAATGTCATGCATTTTTAACTTTTTCAAAATCTAAAAATAACCAATATTTTTACCTTCCTCTTAGACAACATAAGACTCTTAGAATTTTAACTTCATTCAACCCCTTCATGATTCAGGTGTTACTGTCATGTACTTAAATTTATTCTTACCAAACAGAGGAAGACCTGTTTAGAATTACTGTGTTTTTCAGTCATTGCTTATGTACATTTCCCACATTTTTTTACTGCTTTCTCTATTAGTTATTGCTGCTTTTATATTTTATACCATCCATCTGGGGCCATTTTCCATCTGCTTGAAGTTCATCCTTTGGAGTGGTTTTCATTGAAGGTCTTTTGATGATGAATTCTGAATTTACCTGAAAATATCTTAGTTTCACTGTCATTTATAGGAGATGGTTTTGCTGAATATTGCAATTTAGTTAGGCCGTTGTTTTCTAGTACATTGAAGACCTCATTCCTTTGTCTTTTGGTTTTCATTATTGCTTTTAAAAAGTCAACTGTCAGTCTCTCAATACTTTTTTTTCTCTGGCTGCTTTTTTCTCTTTGTCTTTGGCTTTCTGATGTTTCACAGAAATATACTTATTTATCTTGCTTGGGATTATTCGGCTTCTTAATCTATAAATTGGCAGTGTTTTGAAATGTGTTTATTGGCTATTCATAATTCCATTTTTTATATTCTGTTGATTTATCTATCAATGTATAAATAAATCTTTGTGAAATGACATTGTATATGTTATCTGCTGGTATTTTGTTTTCCTTTCACTTTGTTTTCCAAAGCTTTACCAATGGAATGAATTACCAAATCTGTAGATTTTTGATAACCTAATAAGTGAAACTTGGTAATAAAACTCTAGGATTTGTCTTTTTTGGGAGGAGTAGGACTATGCTTACTCTTTGTGTTTTTTTCATCGTAACTGGTTTATCCAGAATGTCTCTTAGATTAAGACCACTGTTGATAAATTGTATCCTTACAGTTTTCATCTTTACTGGTGTAAATTATATATGATAATTTATAATTTTAGGGTCTCTATATTTGTGGTCCTATCCTTCTCTTTATTTCCAATATTTAATTTTTTAGTTTTTCTTGATTATATTTGCTAAAAGATAAATGTATTTCAAAAGAACCATCTTTTGCTTCTGTTGATTATACCAATTGGTCTTTTGTTTTTGTTTCTAAATTTGGCTTCTCTTTTTAAAATTATTACTTTTATTATAAGAAATGTGTCTGGGGCATACTTTCTATTTTCCTTTAATACTTTAATGACACTTAATTGGAGAGTTAAATCCCTAGCTAACAAAGAGGGTAGAGACTCACTACCCTCTTTGACATGGTGAAATAGACCCTGTTTAGTACCTTTGGGTACACCTGCTTCCCTGTTAGGAGAAAGAATTTTCAAAACTCCAACTCCTGAGGCTTGGCTTGACCAGTGTAAGCACCTGCTTTGCTCTGTGGTTATCCCTTACTTCTCTGTGAGCCATCTTAAGTGAACAGGCCTGTTTTTTGCCCAGGGCATTTGGGATGGGACATATCTAGGGTTAGTCACAATTGGGAAAACAAAACAAAACTTCGTTATGCCATGGATTAGATATCACTTGCTCTTTTGTTATATGTACTAATTAAAAGAATCCAAAGCAGGTCTTAAAAATATAATTGCGAGATAAATTTGTTCTTAGGATTTTCTTGTAATAGGGACAAAACTACTTAATATCTTTGTAATAAATACATTCACGCAGCTTTTTCATTGCAGACTGATAGTTTAATGCTAGAGCACAAATTAATAAACCAAGTTTGATGAGGATCCTGAACAAAGGTCAGTTACTTTATCAAGATGTCTAAAAATGTCACCATATAAAACTTTGAAGTGATTCTACTAAAAGGTACATAATTGTGGCCTTGGCTGGTATGACACAGTAGAGTGAGTGTCGGCCTGTGAACCTAAAGGTTGCTGGTTCAATCTCCAACCAGGGCACATGCCTGGATTGCAGGCCAGGTCCCCAGCTAGGGGTGTGTGAGAGGCAACCAATCTATGTATCTCTTATACATCAGTGTTTCTCTCCCTCTCTTTCTCCCTCCCTTCCCCTCTAAAAATAAATAAATAAAATCTTTAAAAATAAATAAATAAAAAGGTACATAATTTTGAATACAGAATAAATGTATGATCTCCAAAGGAACTGTTGACTTTTTATATAGCATTGCAAAAAAGAAAACTAAATTTTACAGATAAAAGATTATAAGTATCTGTTTGATATGCAAAAATGCTTTTTGTAGTTGGATTGGATTTTGAGAATGTTAAAACAGCCTTCAAAAATGGGATATTAAATCCAAGAGTAAGTAAGCCACAGTTAAATGAAAAAGTTGTATTACTGATAACTGATACATAACTTACTTTGCACAATGGATATAATCTGCCCCAAAATACATTTTTTTAAAAGGCAATTTCTGTCCCTTTGGATATACTAACTACCCAAAGTGAATTTATATTTAAATAGCACATAATTAATTTGTATGATTCTGTATGTGCTTTAATAATTTGCTTTGTGAGTTCAGATTTTCCTGTTTTCTCTGTGTACAATACAGTAGCAGTAATGATTCTTCAGACTCTCCTGATTAGATTTACTCTTGCAAATGCAAGTGCAGTCCAGGAAATACATGTGAATGTCATAGGTTATTTGGTTCAAACTTGAGTCAAAAGTAAAGATGTCCTTAGGTCATGTTTAGATGACCGTAACAAGATAATGGGTAAGCTTAATAGGGGCAATGATTTAGAATAATTTGAGGTCACTCGAAGTGAAAAGACATGGATTTCCAGGTAGGTCTGGGCTTTACAGTCTGACCTTGGTGGTGGTTACCTGCCGACAAGACCCTCCAGGAAATTGAAGCTTGGAGCGATCATTGTAAAATAACAGTAAAACCGTCCACATTCCTCTGATTGCGGTGGCTCAGTTGGTTGGACTTCGTCCCTCAAAGTGAAACATCGCTGGTTCCATTCCTGGTCAAGGCACATGCCTGGTTTGCGGCATGCAATCGATGTTTCTCTCCTCTCTTTTTCCCTCCATTCCCCTCTCTCTAAAAAATAAAAATAAAAATTTTTTAAAGTCCACTTTTGGGTATTGGAGGACCTCAGAAACAGGACTGAAGTCACTCTGCTTGCTTTTCCTGCCCTCAGACCGCGTTGCAGCTTCCATGAACCTCCCTGCCTAGATCTCGCACTTGCTCGCGGTCGGCTGCCCTCGTTGAGTTTTAAAAGGCCCCCCTCGCTGCTACTGCTGCTGCGTGCTGGTACCATCACATGCTGGTGCCCCACTGGCCTTCGCTGGCGGGAGGGGCCCGTCGGAGGGCTAGCAGGGCTTTGGCACAGCCACCTCCCCAACACAACATGAGGTAAGGAGGGCCACTGGGCCCCCGCCCCCAACTCTGGCTCCCTTGTGCTGCCTGGGACGCCTAAACGGCTGGCGGGGCGTTTAAATGGCCTGCGAGTTGTGTACCAAGAGCACAGGGTGCAGAGGAGACTGGTAGAAGGGATAGATTATAGGTGCCCTACCTCCAGGGGGCTTTAGGGAGTAACTTTGGTGGGGCCACGAAGATGAGACGGTTGATAACACACCCCACACACGGTTATATGGTGCTTGAAGTTTTAGAGTGCCTTTGCTCCTAGCTCATTGGATTTTGTGAGTTTGGTAGTGGGGATACCCTTGCAGAACTGCTAGAGAGATGGCATCACTTCTTAACAGTGTTTGTGTGTGTGTAGATTTAACAGTATTTTAGATCATCTTTTGAAATATAAAACTGATTCCAAATGGGCTTTGCACTTCAAATAACAGCAAGGAGTAATGTGGGTTTTATTCCTTCTGTACATGATTATCTTGACTTTAGAAAACTTTAAAACTTGTATATGGGAAACATTTTTAAATGTTTATGAAAATCATACATTTCTCATTCTGTAGTATTTTCTGTTTTTTAATGGGGACATTTTGTTTTATGGTTCTCTTTGTTACTGTTTTGGCTTATGGGAAATACTATTTCCATTTGTTTTCTCTACTTTGTCTTCATTTAGTAAACTAATTTGCTGCTGGTTAGGACTGTAGGAGATCTTGTTTTCCAAAGTTAAAACAGCTTTACTTCCCCCCAGGTTATATTTTATGCTTATGTTACATTTCAGATATAGAACATTAAGCTGTAAAAATGTTACAAAAATTACCTACACTCACCTGCCGTACTGCTAGGTGTTCTGGCTGGTCGCTGGGGAACTTTGGTGAATAAGACAAGGAGGATCTAGTGGGGAAGATAGACCCTCACAAAGTAAACTGATAAAGTAATTGTTGTTACAATGAATGCTTTTAAGAAAACACTTTAGTTGAGGTGATCAGAGGTTTATCTGAGGGGACAACTTCTGGATTACACTAAAGAAAGAGGGGGAACTAAGCCATGACAAAATGGGAGAAAAAGCATTCCAGTCAGAAATAACTAGTGTAAAGGCCTGAAGATACAAAAGAGCTTGAATCGGAAAGATCAGTATAGCTAGAACTCAATAGTAACTTGAGAAGGTGGATCAAGGCAAATGTAGGATATTAGCAGGGGCCAGATTTAAATGGCTGAGGCAGGAGTGTACATTGCATCAGAGGACAACAAGAAGCCACTGGAGGTTTTAAGTAGAGAAATGATCAGGAAAACTCATTCATCCATTTATTACATAAATGTTCGTTGAAACTTTATTGTGTCCTAGGCATTGTTCTGGGCATTGGCGATACAGCATGGTAAAGGACAGATACCCTGTATTTATGAAGTTGTTAATCTAGTGGTGGGAAGATAAATAAACAAGTATCAGGTATTGATAGTGTTATGCAGAAGACGGTATTTATTTATTTATTTATTGATTGGTAATCCTTACCCAAGGACCTGCTTACTGATTTTAGAGAGAGAGAGGAGCAGCTTTGATGTGAAAGAGAAACACCCATCAGTTGCCTCTTGTACGCACTGCAACTGGGGATCATATCTGCAACATAGATAGTTTTCCTGACTGGAAATCGAACCCACAACCTTTTGGTTAATGGGACAGTGCTCCAACCAACTGAGCCACCCAGCCAGGGCAAGATGACTCTTATTTAAATTTTGGTGTGTATTCTTTAAGGCCACACACACGTCTGTGCGCACACACGGAAACAACACACATGCTTTGCTTTTCTTTCCCTGAATGAATTTATGGTAGGACATTTTTCTGCGTTAAACAGCTTTCTTTTATTTGGGGACATCTTACCTTTGTTTTTAAGATTATGGCAAAAATAATAACAAATGAAAAAATACTGCACTACAACAAAAATTTACATACAAGGTCTGTCCAGAGGGTATCCAACCATGTAATATGAAAAATGGAGGCATTTATTAAAGAAGATACAAGATACGAGAAACATAGTACATAGGGCTATGACACCTCAGTCCCCAAGTAGGCACTTTGGGACCTCACACAGTTCTCCCAATTACCATCAACTGTCCTGTTGTATTTCCCTGAATCTCATCAACAGTCTGAAATCTCTTCCCTTTCAAAGGTGATTTTAGTTTTGGGAAAAACCAGAAGTTGCAGGGCACCAAATCTGGGCTGTAGCGGGGCTGAGTCACCTGGGTAAAATGATGTTTCACCAAAACACTCTGCACAAGGCATGATTTGTGAGTGGGCACGTTGTTATGATGAAGCTACCAGTCACCAATTGCCCATAGCTGCAGCCTTCTAAATCATCCAGATATTTTCTGCAGAGGAATGTTCAAGCTTAACATAAAATTTGATGCAGATTCATTGCTCTACTTGCTCAGTCATTTTGAGTGTGACAGCCACACAGTACCCATGCTCTCTCAATGGCAGCTCCTACCCCCACTGACTAGTACAGTGAAGTTGTCATTGTCCACTCGTGCATTCCAGTCACTCTCCTTGGCTGCCAGGTTACAATGATGTCGCACATACTGTTCTCGTTACATTATCAATGGCTGGACTTTTCTGGACAGACCTTGTGTATATCTAGGAGAAATGAAAACATGCCCAACAAAAACTTGTACACAAATATCCTAGCAGCATTATTCATAGGAGTCACAAAGTGGAAACAACCCAAATGTATGTCAGGTAATGATTGGATAAATAAAATCTGGCTTATCCATAAAATGAAACATTTGGCCTTAAAAAGGAATGGACTACATGCTACAATATTAATGAACCTTGAAAACATGCTAAGAGAAAGAAGCCAGTTGCAAGGATCACATATTGTGTGATCCCATTTATATGAAATGGCCTAGTACAGGCAAAACAGTAAATTAGTAGTGATGTAGGGTAGGAAATAATAAGGGGTGAAGAGATTAGATAAATGATACAAGGGTTTTTTGGGGGGTAATGGAAGTGTTCTGAAAATGACAGTGTTAGTGCAGGTTGCATGACTCTGAGTATACTAAAAGCTATCAAATTGTACACTTTGAACAGGTGAATTGCATATTATGTTAATTATGTATGTTAAATTAATGAAGCATAGAACTTAGGAACAAATGCCACAAAACAGAAATATAAGAATTCAAGGAAGAGACAAACAGCAGAAAGATGTAAAATGGGAACTGGCAGAACAGAAAAGAAATGGAAGAAAAAGATTAAACACTTTCAGAAACAGAATAAATTATGAGTTACATATACATGGAAGACAAGGCACCATGACAGAGGACATAAAGGTAGAAATGAAACTCTCTGTGTATTTTGCCCCAGTTTTAAAAACAACAACAAAAAAAGAAAACATGAGAAATAAAAGCACATTTTTATAAAGTAGATAATGAAATAGTGACACACAAGATAACCAAAAGATCTCCAACATGTGCAAAAATGGAGCCCCCAAAGAAGAAAATCAAAACCGTGCAGTAAAATAAAAGTATAACTCAAGGTGTTTCTTTAAATAAAAATATATATTTCAATCTACCTAATGAAAGGGTACATCATATTCCAAGGAAAACTGGTCCAGCACTGGGACATCCTGATAAAAAAATTTGGACTGGCAAAAGATCAGATTGTAAGGGAAAGAAAAACAGGTTGGTGGCAGAACACACCACCAGAAAACTGATGAACCACATTCAAGATACTCAAGAAAAAGTGTAAGCCAATGAATTTTCTTTCTTTTTTTTTTCTTTTGTCCTGCCAAGCTGGCCTTTGGGTATAATGACTATAGTGAGTAGTTTTGAATATTCAGGGCTTCGGATCTCTTTTATATGAGTCTTTCTTGAGGAAACAACTAGAAGACTAACTCTAGTTGATCAGTAAATGAGAAGGGAAACTTCAGCCAAGGAGTTGACCACTAAAAATGTAGTTAATTAGAAGGTATTACTAGAGATCATTGTCTTTCTAATTTTAAAGGAAGTACTTTTTATCTTCCACTATCTATTTTTGTTGGTGATAATTGCTTTAAAATTTTCTTCTTCATACTTTTTTTTTAATCCTTACCCAAGGGCATAGTCATTGATTTTAGAGAGAGAGAAACATCAGTGTAAGGGAAATACAAATCGGTTGCTCCCATATGCACCCCCACTGGGGATTGAATCTGAAACCCGGGTATGTGCCCTGACCAGGAATCAAGCCTGCAGCTTTTGGAGGCATGGGACAAAGCCCTGACTAACTGAGCCATCTGACCAGGGCTTATACTTTATAAATTAATTTTTCAACCTAAGTACACAATCTTATATTGATTATTTTAGTTTCAGGTGTACAATATTGTGATTCAGCTTTTTTATATTTATAATATGATTACCCCACTAATTATAGTTAATCATCTGTCATCCTTCCCCTTATCACCTTCTCCCTTCTGGTAACTGTCCCTTTGGTCTCTGTTTCTATGAGTCTGCTCTCGTTTTGTTTATTTTAAGATTCCACATATAAGTGAAACTATATGGCATTTTTCTTTCTGTGACTTATTTCACCTAACATAATACGCTGTAGGACTTGGGAGTGTCCAACATGCATCCTACAGCAGTCCAGGATGGGTATGAATACAGACTAACACAAAATCATAAATTTACTTAAAACCTTTTTTTTTGCTCATCAGTTTTTGTTAGTGTTTTTATATTTAATGTGTGGCCCAAGACAGCTCTCCTTCTTCCAGTGTTGTCCAGAGACGCCAAAAGGTTGGACTCCCCTGCCTAGGTCATCTGTTTTGTCTCAAATAAGATTTTTTTATTTTTGTGTACTATTCCATTGTGTGTGTGTGTGTGTGTGTGTGTGTATATATATATATATATCACTTCTTCCTTATCGAGTTGTCTATCAGTGTACACCTAGGTTGCTTCCATATCTTGATTACTGTAAATAAGGCTGCAGTGAATATGGGGTTCATACGTGTTTTCCAATTAGTGATTTTATTTTCTTTGGATAAACACCCAGAAGTGGAATTGCTGGGTCAACTGTTCTTTTCTGGTTTCTTTATCAAGATTAGCCTTATAAAATAATGAGAAGATTTTCCTATTTCCTGTTTTTGAGAAAAATTTTTGTATTGAAAACTTCCGGGCCTGATATTTATTTGCCTATAACAATTAAACTGTATCAGTTACTTAATATTTATAGGTATATTCTGGTTTCCTATTTTTCTTAGGTAGGTTTTGACAAATTGTATTTTAAGGAATTCTTTCATGTTATCAATTCAGATTTTGTCATATAATTGTTTCTATTGTTTCATGTTTACTGCATATATAAATCACACCCCTTTTTATAATGTTTCATGTGCCTTTAAAAAAAATAATTTGATGATACATTATTTTTTCAAATAACTTTTTTTTGCCTTGTTCTGTGCTTTTTTCTTCTGTTTACTTCAGATTTTATTATTTCTTCCCTTATATTCTTTGAATTTACTGTTTTTCTGTTTTTTTAAGTTCTTGAAATTGCTCATTAGTTTATTGATTTTTCAAAGGTTTTCCTTCAGTTTCCAAACATGGGCTCTTGAGATTAATTTTTTATGCTTGCATTGTAATTGTACTGAATTTTGGTCAGAGATTGTGTTCTATATAGTATCAATATTTAGTACTTGAACACATTTTAAGTATGTAGTTCAATGAATTTTGGTAAATGTATACACCCTGTAACAGCCTTGCCAGTAAAAATACAGGATATTTCTGTGACTCCAGAAAGTTCCCTGGTGCCTCCTCACTTGCACTCAATTTGTCTGTTTCTATTCCCTACCTCAGGCAACCATGAGTATGATTTTTATCACTACAGATTAGTTTTATTAGTTCTAGAATTTCACATAAACGGAATCCTATAGTGTATACTCTTTTAGGTCTGACTTATTTTGCCCAGTTTAATGTTTTTGAGATTCATGCATGTATCAGCAGTTTTTTCCTTTTTATTGCTGAGTACTAGGATATTATATGAATATACCATAGTTTATCTACTCACCTGTTGATAAACACTTAGGTCATTTCCAGTTATAGTCTACTGTGAATAATGCTGCCCTGCATTTCATGTACAGACATATGTTTCATTTCTGTTGGGTTAGTATCTAGGAGTAGAATTGCTGGGCAATAAAATAAGGGTATGTTTAATTGCAACACTGTTTCTCCAATTGACTATATAGCTGTATATTTCTACCAGGAATGTATGAGAGTTCAAGTTGTTCCTCATCCTTGGCAACACTTATTATTTTCTGTCTTTTTAATTTTAGCCATTCTAGTGGGCGAGTAGTATTTTATTGTTTTAATTAGCACTTCTCTGACAACTAATAGTGCTTACCATTTTCCTGTGTAGTTACTTATGTCTTTTGTGAAGTGTGTCTAGGAGTTCTTTATATATTTTGGACACAAGTTCTTCTCAAATATTTTCAACTTCTTAATGATACCTTTTGAAGATCAGATGGTTTTAATGTTTGGAAAGTTTAATGTATCAGTTTTTCTTTTATGGTAACTGGTTTTTGTGCCCTTAGAAATCTTTACGTGTTCCACCATCAAGATTTTTTCCTGTGATTTTTTTCTAGAAATGTTATTGTTCTAGCTTTTATGTTTAAGTCTGTGATTCATTTCCAGTTGAATTTTATGGTCTGAGTTAGGGGTTGGTGTTTGTGGGTTTTTCCATTTTGGTGGTTATAGCACAGTTCATTGTCAAGAGGTTTTTTCCTATGGAATTATACTGGCAGTGTTGCTGAAAATCCGTGTCTTAACTCTATTCTGTTTTGTTGACCTATAGGTATTATCTTTACATCAACACAAGTCTTGACTACTTTAGCTTTGTAGTAATTCTGGAAATCAGGTGATGAGTTCTTCATCTTGGTTCTTCTTTTCCAAAATTATTTTGACTGTTTTAAATCCTTTGAATTCCCACGTAAGTTTTAGAATCAGGTCATCAGTTTTCACAAACTGAGATTGCGTTGAACATCTATTTGTCAATGTTGTATCTCAGCATTCTCCAGCAAGGTCACAAAGGTAGGCAGTATTGATCATAAAGCTAGGCAGTAGTAGTATTAGAGAGTGCAAGTCCAACCTGAAGCTGAACACTCCAGATAGGCAAACAGGCTTCCTATTAATGTAATTAATTTCTGTGAATAAAATGTTCAGTATATTTTTAAAAATATATTGGAGGAAAAGCATTTCATTTTATGTGTGTTACTGCTTATAGAGCAGATTTAGCTCTTAGTTCTGTAGAGTTGTCAAAGGAGGTAAACATTACAGAATTGTACGTATTGCAAATTAGATGCTCAGTAAACATTTGTTTATGAAGTAGATACGCTGTAAATAAAACTATTTACTTTATTATTTAATTGTTTTTCATTGTAGCATTTATGACATTAACAGAGAACAGAGCTATGTCAAGAACTTTGGGGGTATACTTAGTGAAAATGAATTAAGACCACTCTCCCAGCTACATTCTCTCTTAGGGAAGACCAAGACAGGGTTCATATCAGAAAAGAGTGGGTATTAAACTAAATGCAGTAAGTTATTAGTAATGAATTCAGAGTAGACCACTAAAACTTTTAAAATTTTAATTTTGACCATATAAAATTAGAGGACTTTTAAAAATTATAACATCCAATAGCTACAAAATTCTTATAATCATTAGTCCATAAGTGATAAGTGATTAAGTTTTCAAATTTTATCAGAAAAGGTATTTAAGGAAGATTATCATGTTTCTCTATTTGTATTGTTTGAAATTATGATTCATTTTACTTGATTCTGAATTAAGATATTTTAAATAGAAGTAATACGTGCTTATATAGGAAAAACCTAAATTACAGTAATATGTATAAAGTAAAAAGTGTAAGTTCTGCTTTTATCCATTTCCCAATTTCAGTAATCATTGGTTTAAACATTGTCAACAATTTGGTTTCCCATTTCTCTAGATTTTTATCTGTATACTTTTAAAAACATAATTTGTAATGTATTTTTTACCAAAATGACATTACATAATGCACATTATTTACTCCATAGTATGTTATAGATATCTTTATATGTCAGTATATGCAGATTTACTCTAGTAGATGCAATGCAACAGTTTCCCTTTTGATAGCATATAGGTTATCTCCTGGGTTTTTGCTCTTATGGATGCTGGTGCATAGAACACCCTTGTACATACATCCTGTGCTCTTATGCTAGTATTTCTCAGGAATAGATCCCCAGAAATGGAATGGTTATTTAGTGTGCATGTTTAAGTTTTTGTTAGCTCCTGCCAAATTGTACTCTTATCTTAAACTGGTAATTCTTTAATATCTTAAAAATAAAGGTAATATATTTTAGGATTAGATAATTAAGGAATGGGCTATTCCTTCAACAATTATCAACTGGCCTACTTAGACTAGATAAAGTATATATAGCAGATGTCGTCTGCAGTCTGTCTATAGGGAACACTAATAAGGGCCTTCAATGGCAGATATTGTTGGTTTTGAGTGTTTATGTTGTTGATGAGTACTGCTGTTTAATGCACAAATAGGAGATATGGTCATAAAAGTTCTGGGAGATGTAGAAGTGGTTGGTTTTCATCAGAATTTTGTGACATCTGAGTTGTTGGCATTAGTTCATCTCATTTGAATGCAGACCAGATGCTTATGGAATGAAAAAGATACCTGTGACATAGAATCAGAAATTGGTTTATTATTTCCTGATCCCTTTTGTTAGAAGTTAAAAGAGAAAAGCATCAAAAACCAGACATTCACTGTCTCTGTGATGGATTTTGAGGAGAGATTAATGCAGGGTATTGAGCAGAATCTACCTTGTGTTGAGCTCGACTTAACTTTTCAGATTGAATCCACAAATAGGGCAATATGACCAAAGCCAGGTGCTACAGGAAAGCATATCAACTCAATTTCCAGAACCACTGTGATTGGACTTAAATTTTCTCCATGTGCTCTTATTGGTTACTCAAACCCTAAGGGACACTTTTTCTACTTTATAGGCAGGTACTTTTCAAGTTACCTTTTTAGATGTTGTTTTACGTGGGGTGTTTGGTTTTGTTTTTGTTTTTTTTTTAACAATAGTCCCTTCTTCATTCTCCTAATATTGTAATAACCTTGAATAGATAGATAAAGCATGAGTGTTGCTCAGCAAAAATGAGGTCATTAATTTATTCAGTGCTCATATTGTTTTGTACACTAGTTAGACTCTTAAATGAAAGCACACTCTTTAAGAAGAGACAATGTCAGATAACTTATCAGTGAAATTCTCATCTATCTCCTTATTTATAGAGTGGAAACTTATGCTTTCTTGAGAGTATAATTGAAGTAATTTATTATAAAGTCATGAAACATTCAAGATTTACTCTGGTTTTCCAACAGCTTGGCTTTCAACATACTTTTCCTTCTAACTGTAAAATTATTACTTTTATAAGTATATTGCTATTTGGAGGATGCTGACCTAAAGGGAAAGCATTTTTAACCATAAAGAAGTAGTTTTAGAAATAAAAATATATATGCACAAAGTAATTTATTTCCTACTTGTTTCTCCTTGTTTATTTTTTAAAATTTTTATTTCTTTTTTTTTTTTTTAATCCTCACCTGAGGACATGCTTATTGATTTTAGAGAGAAGGGAAGGGAAGGAGAGAGAGAGGGAGAGAAACATTAATTGGTTGTCTCTTGCACATGCCCCGAGTGACAGAACCTGCAACCCAGGCATGTGCCCTGACCAGGAGTCGAAGCTGTGACCTTTCAGTTTTCAAGACAACTCTCTAACCAACTGAGCCTCACTGGCCAGGACTCACCTTGTTTATTTTAAATCATTATCTTTATTAATAACTTTATTGGGAACAGTATTCTACACACCGGTATAAAGTGTTCTCTGACCACATGTATTTGGAAAACACTATGTTAGATAGGGTTTTTTAAAAAAATACATTACTTTTACAGTTTTAATTTTATTGTACATTGACACTCAAAGAATAGGGATATATATAGCATTTAGTGCTTCTAAAACTTAAAACCTGCGCCTACCTGTTAACATCTTGCAGAATTTAGAGAAGTTGATAGTCTTAGATTTCTTTTCAAAGCTGTGATAACTTTTGTTTCTGTCGCTGTCAGCAACATATTTCTCAAACATTAAGACTCAGAGTATACTTCCATTTTTAATATTATATTGCCTTTTAAAAAATATTAAATACAAGGTTTCCAAAATTAAAAGTTTTAAAAGAACCCTGATTTGTATTTGAGCTAGCAGTGCAGATTATTTGTAAGATGAATTTGAAAGGCATAGGCCTCCCAGTTTGTTTTGAGTAATATAGCTACCAAAAGCCATAATTTTAATTATTATCACAGGTGTTTTGCTATTTTAATCTCTTTAGAATATCTTTATTTTGTACTGGTATACTGGTATTGAAGGAGAAGGTGAAACTGAGAAAGAGTAAAACAGAATTGTAATGGATCAGACGTACCACTTGAGAATATTCTTAAGTGTTTCATCTTTTCTTTCCTTCCTTGCTGTTTGAAATCTTTTATTACCAATAAGGGGAAGTTTTGTTTATTAAAGCATTTTAAACTACCTTTAGAATTGAAGTGTTAGGACAGTTCAGTCCAGATTAATTTCACTGAAATGTTTGTTTTCATTTCTGTGAGACTCTAGTTTCTCTTTTTCTTACCTGTTGTTTATAAGTTAATTTTAAATAATATGCTTTTTTCCTTTAACTTTTGAACTTTAACTTGCAAGGTTTTGGTAAGAGTAGGAAGCCATATTAATGTACTTATTTGTACTGTATGACTAAAACGTACAGTGCTATATAAATTCTTCCATTCTCTTTATTATTTATAAATTATCAGTTTGTACCCCCTCCCCCAACCTTGTTAAAGAAAGCAGAGAGGCTACAAATAGAAGGGAGTAAACAAATCAAATGGTTAAATGTCATGAGAATTCATTAGGCTTGGTTCTTGAGTTGTAAAATCAAAAGGCACAAAGGCTCATGTCAAGAGAATTATTGGATTGAGTCAGCAATTCTCAATTAGGAAATGCGCCTCTCATGGGAATGGCATATCAGAATAATGTGGGATAGCACATGGGTATGGTTTGAAAAAAAGCACTTTAAAAAAGTAATAAAGTTTTATTTTTGTAAAAATGAAAAAATTATTTCATAACATACCATAAGAAGTTCAGTAGACATATCTAAGCTAGTGAGGAAACCCCAAAGATACAATGATTTCTAATGTGTTTGCTGAGTACGCTCCTTAAAAAGAACTTAACAGACTGACTTGAGGATTTGATGAGAAGACGGGAAGAGTAAATTTATCAAAATATGGCATAAGTTTTAAAAATCATAAAGATGAGAAACATTGTCTGAGTGATTGCTGACCACCAACTTGACAGCATAGTCACATCTGCTTTTACCAGCTGCAGTTACAGCACCGAGTTTTAAACCACAAGCCATAAGGGATCTGGCAGGGTACATTTTTACTCCTGTATTGAAAGTAATCCCCCCTAAATCATAATTCATTTATATTATTTTCTTCACAAGAGAGGTCTTTTAAGATAGTATAGATACGATAGCCAAAACACATTGTAAAAGTCTTAGTTATACAGGAAGGAAATAGATGAAGTTTCAGTAATATTTAGTGTACCAATTTTAAACCCAGCCTTTGGTTATCTTAAACAGTTGCATTATTTTTGTTTGTGTTTTACAGTTTTTGAGACAGTGTCCTTGAGTTCAGACTCTGTCTTCCAGAGGGCAATTTCAATTCTCCATACTTCTTACTTGGACTCTGCATCTGAGCTTGGTTTTCAGTACAGTCAAGTGACTTTGGTGAAAAATGACATTTTCTTAAATGAGGTGAGGTGCTTGGTACACACTGTGTCTGTGTGTTAGTTTTATTTTAAGCTTTAAAGAACCTTCATTTGTGGTATATTAGCCTAGCTCTTTTAAGCTATCACTTTTCAGATTAGATAAAAGATCCTTGGAAACAGTCACTTGGAAGGTAATAATAATATATTTATTTTAGGGAATAGAAAAATAATCAATTTTATTAGGTTTTTAGCAGACGAAATTCAGATGATGCATTTCTGAAAATTAACTTGCAAAGCAAAATAACATTTATAGCATTTGGTTATTCTCTCTTTATACAGTACAAAACTTTTTACCAAGAAAAAAAAGCAAGTAACTATACGCAGGAAGAACTTCAAGAAACTTACGGGTTTCTTCTGTTTGAAACTGAAAATCAGGTAAGGGAATTAGGTTGTATAACATTAATTTTGTGAATTAATGCACAGCATTGATGATTTATCACTAAACTTAAATGTTGGTGTTTTAGTTATGTAAGTATTGTAAAATTACCAGTTCATCGGCCTTTTTTTTGTTACTTAGTTTGTTGGCAGTGTAAATGCTGGTGAAAGCTAGTTATGAAGGAGATTGGATTTTTACATAGGTCCTTGTTAGTTTAAAATACGTTTGTAAGCTCTCATGGTGGGATTTGGATTAATACACGTTTCTTAGGTATCCGCAATGCCTTTTAATGGAATGAATGGATATTTCTCCACTCTATCATTGTTTACATAGATACTTTCTATTCTTTGTGGAGGTTTTATCACGTTTAAATTACATAGTTTTGGGGATAGGTGAACATTTTCAGCGTTCTAGTTACCGGTACTTGCAATCATTTCATACTCATCCTTGAAGACTGAACATCCATATTGTTGCTTGTATCTAACTTGTGCGAGAAGGAAACTGTGTGCAGGGTATATCTCCAAAGATGTATTTGGCACCTAGATACAATTTTAACACAATTCAAAGGTAATGTTCTGGTTGAGTTAATGATTTTCATAGAACAAGAGTAGATTTGCTTAAAGAATGTTTAATATTAGTATATAACAAAGATAGTAATACCAGAAAAGTTTATTTATTGATTTAATTATCTACTTCCAAATAAGATATGCTGTGGATTCATACTACAAAACACATTTGAGAGTAAGACATTTCCAAAGCTATATTTGAAAAAGATGTCTTTAAGAGAGGACTTATCTGTGACCTTGTTTATTTTGGTTTTGCTGGTGATGTTTTTGTTACCAGAGGTGGTAAATTTCATGAAAAGCTTTGAACTATTAACCAAATACAGTTGCCTTACAAAATCTTGCTTTGTGCCATATATACAGTGTAAAGATTCTATATTTATTTGAAAGCCTGTAGATTATAGTGTTATTTTATTTCTTCTCCCAAGACAAATATGATAAGCAAAGTACTATATTTTGTTTAAAGGCAAAGTTGGTTTGTCAGCGTGGACTCTGTATTGGCAGCAGTGCTATTACCACTCTGGGTGACCCAGCAAAAGGTAAGAAAAAAAATCTCGTATTTTACTAGGTGAAATAGATTATAGTTTATTTCATAAGATACCAATATTAAAAGCCAGCTTCATTAATGATAAATAATCTTTAGAATCAGAACTTTATCATATAAATGAGCTTTGAACCTAAGACTTAAGGTTTTCCAATAGAAGTTATATGATCAGAACTTGTTTTTAAAGGTTGGTTGAACTAGAACAGATACTGAAGGTGTCTTTTGATGCCAAGAGACTATTACAGTCATCTAGGATTAGGGAGGCTCTCTTCTACACTATCATGATGACAATAGGAATAGAGAACAGATAGAACTGACTGACCTTGGCAACTATGGAATGTGAGAAATAAGAGAAAGGAAATAATCAAAGATAAGGACTTAACTTACACTGCAGTGATATTGCTGACAGAAAAGAGACACAGGAGAGGAGATTAGTAGGGAAGCTGATAAAAGAGAAAGGTAATCTTATGGTTAAGAATGTGGATTAACACTAAATTTCTTTAAGCTTCAGTTTCTCATTTATAAAATAGATAAAACTATCTTCTATATTTGTTGTGAGGATACATGAGACTGTAAAATGCTGAGCACAGCGCAAACCTAGTAAACTCTTAGTAAATGGACTCTGCTACTTCCATGAGTTAAATTTGAGAAATATTGAGATCTTCAGAAGTGTTTCTGGAAGATATCATAGTGTGGTAAAATTAATTGGAAAAGGAATTAAGAATAGAGATTAGGGGTCAAGGTGGGGGGCTGGTGTTAGGTGAAGCCAAACATACTGTTACATGGGACAGTATAGAAGGAAAAGATGACAAAGGACAGAACTTTCAGGTGGTTATGGGACCAAGGGGTAGGGGTAGAGGGAGGTGTAGAAGGAGGAGTCAAGAGCCGATCCATAGATAATCAAGAAATAGATTTTTATAGAAAACCGGAGGATCTGTGGAGGGATATTTAGCTGTGTCAGGCACTATAGAATTTGGAGATGAAGACTGAGAAAAATGGTTGAGCTTCATGGCTAGATTCCTGCTGACCTTTTTTTAAATACCTTTTTTGAAGTAAATTCACATAACAGACAATTCACCCATTTAAAATGTACAACTCCATATTTTTTAGTATATTCTCAGGATTGTGCAACCAACAGCACATCAATTTCATCAATTTTAGACTGTTTTTATCACCCTAAGAAATCCTAGACTTATTAGCAATAACTCCCCATTCCCCACTACCTTTAGCCTAGGCAGTCACTACTCTGCTTCTTACCTGAATGGATTTGCCTGTTCCAAATAGTGCATGTAAATGGAATCATATATGATATTTTGTGTCCTTTTTTTACTTAGCTTAGTGTTCTTGGGGTTCATCCATGTTGTACATGTACCAGTACTTCATTCCCTTTTTGGCTGAATAATATTCCTTTGTATGGTTTATAACCATGTCTTTTTATCCTTCAGTTGATGGCTATTTCATTGTTTCTGTTTTGGGGCAACTATTAAAAGTGCTGCTGTGTACATTCAGGACACGTTTTATATAGATGTGTGTTCCCATTTCTTTCAGGAGTTGTGCTATTTTCCAGGCTTACCTGTTCCATTTATATAGTGCAGTCAGAGTGGAATTAGCATAATTGTTAAGGCTCTGTGATTTTCAGAATGGTAAATGAACATTGGCTTTAACTTAATGTTATCAGCTGCAACAGCCCCTAACAAGAGAGTCAGCCCATCCTTTGAAGCTTTGAAGCCAGGCATTGACTTCTCTGTAGCTATGAAAGTCCTAGATGGCATCTTCTTCCAGTTTAAGGCTGATTCGTCTACATTGAAAATCTATTGATTGTAGCCACTTTCATTATCTCTGCCAGATCTTCTGGATAACTTACTGCAGCTTCTTCATCAGCACTTTCTGCTTCACCTTGCACTTTTATGTTGTGGGGACAGCTTCTTTCCCCTTAAACCTTATGAACCAACCTCTGCTGGCTTCAAACTTCTCCAACCTCCTCACCTGCTCAGGCTTTATAGAATTGAAGAGTTAGGACCTTTGCTCTTTATGTGTTGGCTTAAGGGAATGTTGTGGCTGGTTTGATCTTCTGTCCACACCACTAAAACTTTACCTATATCAGCAGTAAAGCTAATTTCTTCTTTTCCCTGGAGTATCATTTTTAATTTCCTTCAAAAACTTTCCTTTTGCATTCACAACTTGGCTAAATGTTTGGGGCAGTAGGCCTAGCTTTTGGCCTGCCTTTGCTTTTGAAATACCCCCTCACTAAGTGTAATCATTTCTAACTTTTGATTTAAAGTGAGAGACATGTGACTCGTCTTTTCACTTGAACCCTTAGAGGCCATTGTAGGGCCATTAATTGGCCTAATTTCAAAATAGTTGTGTCTTAGGGAACAGGGAAACTGGAGGAGAGGGAGAGATGGGGAATAGCTGGTCAAGTGGAACAGTCAGAACACCAGAACACATGCAACATTTATCGATTAAGTTCACTGCGTTATATGGGCATGGTTTGTGGTGCCCCAGAACAATTACAATAGTAACATCAACCATCACTGATCACAGATAAACATGATAAACATAATAATAAAGTTTGAAATACAGGGTGGGGCAAAAGTAGGTTTATAGTTGATTATATGTAAAACAATTCAATAATTAATAAATAATGCAAGAATAAATTATGTGTGTTTCATGTACTCACAACTGTACACTACTTTTTCCCCACCCCATAATGTGAAAAGTAACCAAAATGTGACAGAGGCCCAAAGAGAGCAAATGCTGTTACGAAAATGGCAGCAAAAGATTTCGTTCAATGAAGGGTTGCCACAAACCTTCAATTTATAAAAAACACAGTATCTGTTAAGCACAAAAAAATGAAGAGCAATGAAACAGGGTATGCCTGTACAATAAGATATTTTGAGAGACTAGAGAGCATGTTTACATAACTTAACATAGTATGTTTTAATTGTTCTGCTCTATTATCAGTCATTGTTAATCTCTTACTGTGCCTAATTTATAAATTAAACTTTACCATCGGTATGTATGCACAGGAAATAAACAATATATATAAGGTAGTATTGTTCACAGTTTCAGACATCTCCTGAGGGTCTTGACGTGTATCCCCTGTGGGTAGGGCTATTGTACTCCCTGAGATTGTTTTGCAAAAAATAACTTGAGAATCAGATTACCATAGATCTTTTCACAGGATGATTGCATGGAGAAAAAAACAAACAGAAAAACAGATTTTTCCAAGAATGTGGTATTTGATCCCTTTTCAGTTATTAGACCCTAGTAGAAAATTGGTTGTCAGTCAGATACATTCTGTCTTATTTAAGTTCTAATGCTTCTGTACCTTTAGAATAACTCAAGTAGTTTTTAAAAAGTACGGAGTTTCAAAACAGTTTTTAATGTTGACTTTAATTTCTCTTCTGTGTTGTCTTGTTCAGTTAAAGGTAGCCCTACAAGAGAATTGTATATGTGTAAACAGTCTTTTAACAGTTTAAACTAATCTATATTTTATACTTTTATAGGTGTATACATTTCCAAATACTCAGACTGTCTTCATGCAAGACCATGGTATCATGGAAAGTCTGGTTATGTTGTAATTTTTAATCTAATTAAGGTAAAGCCTAAATGTGCTTTTGTATAATTTCTTTCTGATAATGTTCTTTTGCAGATCATTTGCTAAACGTACCCCTCACCAAAGACAGCTATTCAAAATCAGAAAAGGCAATCGCTATTTCTGCTTTCCTCTAAAGACAAAGATTTGTTTATGTAACAGATGATCTATGAATACGTTAAAAAAAACAAACAAAAAACTTTGAGATAGTACAGAAGGTACTCAGTGAAAAGTCTTCCTCTCATTCCTGTCCCACAGTTCCACTTTTTAGACATTAAATAACAGAAAACAAGTAGCTGCTTGTAAAACAATGTGGTTACAGTTATAAGAGATGAATTTAGAAAACAGCATTTGTTGTCTGGTTTAAAATGTCAAAATAAGAAATCTTTATTTCTTTATTTCTGAAACATCCAGGCCTTGTTTATAGCTTCATGTGGCACCTATAATTGATCTCAGAAATCCTTAAATACCCTTTAATAGTCCAATGTAAGTAAGTCCTGCAATTAGAATTTTCACTCAAGTAGTAGGAAAGCACTGATTTTAGAGGTTGGTGGGGTTTTTGAGGACATATTCTGTGGTCTTTTTGCTTTTTTTGCTTTTGTTGTAGCTTTCTAAGTTCTTCGGTTATAAACCTAACAGTATTGATTATTTTTAAAGAGTGTAAACACTTTATATTTCAAAATTTGTCTCCAAGGACTAGAGGGAAAGCAACATTGCACTAGCATACAGTCACTGCTTTTCCTCTCTCAGTTCTCCCTCTCCTGCTCCATGATAAGTTCTGTAGTTCTGCTGCAGAGAGTATACCTGTCAGCTCAGATAACAAATGTTTGGTTTCTTAATTATGTCAGATTGCCTTGCCCTTGGCTTCTTGCCCCTGTATACCGTCGTGCCTGGTGGATATTGCTATTTAGTTTTTGCCTACATGCTCTCAGTCTCCCTTACTTCATGCCTTATAAGCCAGCCATGTTCAACATTGTAAGGTGTTTGGTGGAGAGAAGATACAGGTTGTGATAAATACTGTTTACATTCTTTGGCTTCTAAGTCAAAGAATTGCCTTTGGTGGTGCTATAAATTAAGAGGCAGGACCTTAACAGCCCCCCTCCCCCCAAATTCTTTTAAATAATTAAATTCTTCTTATAAAGATAAAAGCAAAAGTTGCAAACTCATACCTCATTTTGGTATATATTTTGTATATTTTTATTTTTCCCATGTATGTTCAAAACAGTCTTAAAATCATTGTATGGTATTTCATGATATGGTAAGCTAGACTGCTGATTTTTTCTTCTTTTTCTGGAAGACATATAACCCATGATGAAGACAAGTCTTTAAGGGGAAATACTATTGACAGTTTAAAAATCAGAGCCAGTGGTCTGCTAAGCACTTTACCATGTATTTTCTTCTTGTTGAGTTATGAGTCCTGGTGTAATAGATGCATCTTAGTCTGTAATTTACAATTGATAATGTAATGTTCAGTTTGGAAACTCATCTTTTGAAGTTTTAGATTTCACCTGTCATCTTTTTATGTTATAGTCATTGAATAACCAATCCATTTGGTAAGCTATATAATTTTTATTTTAAAGAAAGGGTTCTCTTGAATATGGGATAATTCATGTATTCCTTTGCTATTGTGATAAAAAGGGGATGCATAGAGCAAAAAGGAAAAAGGACTCATGGACATGGACAACACTGTGGTGATTGCTGGGGTGAGGGCAGCGTATAAGGGGACTAAATGGTAATGGAAAAAAATACAGTAAGAAATAAAAATTTAAAAAGCGGGCAGCTGCCTCAGAAAGATGCCTGAACATACCCAATTTTTAAATACAATTTTAAGTTGTTCATGGATTATTAAAACTATTTTTGGTCTTAAAGATAATTTTCCAGGAACTATAGTTCTAATTCTTAACACAGTTAACTGTTAGTTCAGATACATCCAAATCTTTATTCAGCTGCTTGTAAATGAATCCTAGAGTAAGGTTTTGGCTATTTGAACACATCTGATTAGTTTTAATATTTTCATCCTAGGGAAAAGTCAAGTTTGTGTCTGAGAATTATACAACTAACTATATTAGTCCATCTTCTGGCTATGATTGCCACGTGGCTGCAAGTACTAACAAGGTTTCTCACAGGACGAGTCATTTTCGCGCTTTTGAACTGAGTCAGGTATAAATCATTTTCAAGGTACATTTCTGCGTCTAATATGTTAAGTTTCAGGACTGGGTGGGTTGCGATCAGCTTGGTACATAAAGAATTCTGTAGTGCTACCCTGATTATAATTCTTTCTCTTTCAGTATTACCTGTATGAACTTTCAGGCAGCACGGTTACTGAGCGACCTAGACAGATTCATCCTTATGTAATTGTCGCTTTTCAGTACAGAGAACCTAAAAAGATGGCAGTGCCAACTCATAAAAGCATGTGAGTAATTATGTACATATTTTGTTTTACTGTATTTGTTTACTTGGCTCTTATAACATTGCTTCCTTTTTTTTTCCCCATAGACTTGAACTCAATGAAAATGGTAAGGAATTATTTAATCGGTTCTTTTAGGTTTTTTTTAAATAAATATTTTGTTCATAAATAAAATAATTCAATTTTTTCTTACCCTTGTTTCTTAAAGTCCTGATCTCTCCATGGAAAGGAAAATTAATTATTCAAGGCTGTCTGCTGTGTGAAATAACTCTTTGGTCCTCTTATGGTACAGTGGTTCCAACACAACTGTAAGTACTTAATTTGTATTCTTTACTAATTCTTTATAATTTTTAAAATTCTCATTTTTGAGTTCTTGCTTGTTGGCACTGATGTGACATACAGCAATTGTATTTGGTCTTAGATTAGAGTACTCTGGGCAGTTGTATAAAGCATCTAGGATCATGACACAGGACCTAAATTCATATCTAAATTCTGATCTTGGCTTATAAAAGGTTTTATAACCTTTGACAACCCACTTTTTAAATTTTAGTATCTTAACCCATTCATGGGAAAATGATTCGATACTAGAAGCTTGACTTTCCCCAAAAAACAAATTGGATTTTCCTAGATACTTAAGATATGCGGTATTTTATTAAGATATACAGTATTTGATTTTCTACTAGTCACATGATTTTCCTAGACAGATACAGTATTAAATAGAGTAGCTGCTACATATTTACATTATAATAATTATAATATTTTCTTTTGGAGAACAGTAAAGGGCATCTTATGAAATCTTTTTTAATCTGTTCTTAGTATTGAAAATCATTGAAAGGTAGACGTAGTTTAATTGAAATATAAGGCGAAAACTGATGTGCATTTCAAAATTTATTTATTTTTATTGGCCTTTTTTAAGGAAAGAGAGAGATTATAATCCACAGAATACAGTAAATATTCTGTGAATAAATAAGTGACAAAGAAGGGAAAGTTGTTTCTTACCGTAGAATGCAACTAATAAATGTAGACAGAATGATGGAATTAGAAAATCACCATTGGCAATACCATAATAATCAGTGGATGCTTAAAATAGCAGGTGAAAGTTTGATGGTATTTACTTATCTCACAATATTTGCCCACAACTTATTAATTACAAAGAAAAAAGTAGTTGTTCCAATGGAAAAACAACTACAGATACCATCTTAATTAAGCAGTTATCATCATCAGGAATGGAATTAGCATTTTTGTGCATCACACCAGGAAGCACGTAAATTATGCAATATCATTTACGTGGCATTCCTGCCACTCACATCAGGAGGAAACAGACGTACCAAGATTGAGGGACATTCTGCAAAATAAATGATATACATTATTCAGAAATATCAGGGTCATTAAAGATAAAGACAGACAGACTGTTCCAGCTTGAAGGAGACTCAACAGACATACCCTAAAAGTAGTGTCATCCTCATAGGACCCTGGGCTACAAAATATTTTGCTTTTGTTATAAAGGACCTTTGTGAAACAGTTGGCAAAATTTGAATAAGGTCTGTAGGTTGATTAATTGTATTATACCATTGTTAATTTCTTGATTTTGCTAATTGTTTTATGGTTGTATAAGAAAATGTCCCTTTTTAAAGGAAACACAGGGAAGTATGTTGGGGGAAAGAGGGCATCTATAAGTCTATAAGTATTTTGAAATGAGTTGAAGAAGGAGAAAGAATTGAGGTGAAAGATGCAGAAGTCTGGATTTGGTTCATTCTATGACATTGCATGGTAGGCAGTGCAATATTGTCAAATCTTTCAGTCCTTACGTAGAAAATTCTCATTATAGTATGCATAATTCTTCCACACATTTGAGTATTTTCATTATACCAAAAATATGTATATTCAGAAAATGTGAACATATTTGCAGACCACAGTTTAAGGGGTCATATACATATATATATAAAATATATATAAGTATACATATTGACCTGGAGTTTACCGATTTAGGGATTCTTTTTTGTGGTTACAATATTTTTTTTAGCATTTATATTATAAAACCAAATATTATATATGAAGCTATAGATAGTATTGGTGTTTATTACTTTGCATGATATTGTTTTGTTTTTTAGACCACATGAACTGGATTTTAAGTATATAATGAAAGTGTCATCTTTGAAAAAAAGACTGCCAGAAACTGCCTTTAGAAAACGGAATTACTTGGAACAGCAAAAAGGTGTGTTCAAAAACAATGATACAGTATATGCCTGGGGCTTTGTTCCAGTTATTTACCCCTTTAGACATACACTTACTTTTGTTTTTCCTTAAGCAATTCTTAAAAAGGCCTTTCCTGAAAGTTGCAGAGTTGCTATGTGGTTCAGTTCCTTACAGACCAGCTAGAAACTATGTAAAGTAGTTTCATCTAAGTTTGCAAAGTCTAGCTTTAGTATAGAATACTGAGGGATTTAAGTAAACAGGTATGCTTCCAAATAGTTGAAGACTCATAAGCATTTATTTCGAGGAGAACAGAGTTTTTATGGTTCTCGCTTTTATTTATGTATGTACTTTTTTATTATTGTAGTTAAATTTATTGGGGTGGCATTGGTTAATAAGATTTTATGTTTCAAATTTACTGTACATATATACATCACCTACATAGTGCACTGTGTGCTCATCATCCTAGTTATATACTTATAAATGGAGGAGAAAAAGCAGAAAGAGAAGGAAATGTCTCTGTCATTTAGATTAATTCATGGAACATTGATGTTTATATTATATAGTGTTTTATTTACCTTTTTATAGTAGTATCAGTATAAATAAAAGCATTGTTTTCTAGTACTTTATACAGTAACTTTATTAAGGTGTTTTATAACCAAGAACATTGAATGATAATTTTTTTGAATTGTATTCTTAGTTTTTCTTTTGCCTTTTTATTATATAAAATGAATAAATTGGTTATTTAATAACCAATAGCATTGGTTATTAAGTGTAATAGCATTTTAAAATAAGAAATGTTCTTTCTTTCTGATTTTCGTCTAGTCTGTTGCCAAGATATGTGCTTCAACATGTATGAAGTTGAACTATCAAACAAACAAGGGGAAAAAATAGATAAAGTAACAGAAGTCATTAAAAATAAGCAATTGGTAAGAATGATCAATTTAAAATCATTATTTTTTCCTTAAATTGAGAATCTGCTATCTAATTATTAGTTGCTGTACCTCAATTAAGTTATTTTAGCTTGCTGAAAGGATTTTTATCCTTTAATATTTATTGACATTATTGACTGACATTTTCATCTTCTTTGTATCTTAGTTTATGCTTCACTAGTCAGTTTATACTCCTGATTTTAAGAATAAAAGGACAGTTTTTCTCATTTTTTTTTACATGACAAAAGAATTGAGTGGATCCCTAGTGTTTTTTAATTAATCAAAGGACCACTTGTGAGACAGTTCTTTAAAAGTGACCTGTGTGAATCCATAGGTTTATTGGGGGGGGCGGGCGGGGACACGCTACTTCTACTGTTTTCCAGTGTAGAAAATAATACTCAAATGAGAAATAAATAAGATTCAAAGACTTCTCTCTGTTATGTTAACCAGGGTTCCTCAGTGTTAGGGTAGAAGTAGATGCTGACTCTCTATTGAGTGATTCCTAAACATCCCAGAGGAGGTGGTGTGAGAGTTAGGACAGTGATCAAACAGGTTCTGAGCCCTTTAGTGACATGATGGACCATTCCCCATAGTAGGTAGCAAGAAATCAGTAAATGAAAATAGAACGTGTATAGAAGCTTTGAAGGTAAGCTGTCTTAGGGATAGTGTCAGTTGACATATTTTAAGTTGCTTGTAACAGAAACCCAAACTGGCTTAAACAAAGAGATTTAACAGGCTTAACTTTTCAATTCTAGGCGATAAGGCAAGTTCATGTACTGTTTGCTCAGGACTTTCTTTTTCAGCTACACCCTCCTCTGTGTGATAGTTTTATCCCGAGACTGCTAGTCAGGGCTACTGCTTCCTGTTTTCAGAGAGAGAGAGGGAGATAGGGATGGAGGGGAAGAAAGGGGAATGGAGGGAGAGAGAAAGAAGGGAGGAAGGAGGTGGCGGGAGAGAGAGTGATCTGAACATCTCTCAGTCAGTAACCAAAAAGGGAAAGGACTACAATAATTAGCGCAGACCATTCAGAGCCCACCTTCCAGAACTGGGTATATGGTTAGTCCTATCCAGTCTGCAGGGGTACTCCACAACAGAGAACTCACTCTCTGTAGTAAGGAGTTGGAATGGGCAACCTTGGATGTTGAGTGGATAACTATTCAATATCTACTATAGAATTATAGGCTATATTATTTGAAGAACCATAGTTGATTTTATTTTTGGAAATTAAAAGGAATAAAGTCCAAAGAAACTTCAAGAAAATGTGTCAGTGAGGGGACTACTTGTGAGTGCTTACATCATTGAAAAATAATAGATTAGGTGCAGAACTTAGCTTAGAAACCTGTTAAGTAGTAATAGTTATAGAAATTACATATACTCAAGGTCTTTCCTCCTCAGTGCTCCATGCTTTTCTTGCTTCATATACTGTGAATAATTTTTACGTATCAATCTCCCCAGCTAGATGCTGAGTTTCTTGAAGGCAGGTATCATGTCTTAAGCATCTTTGACACCTTGATGTATAGTGGATAAGCAGTAAATAACCTGAGAATGAACTGTCTGTGGCCTTATACCTAGAACACTGAACTTCAAGAACAGTACAGAGCAAGGTCTCTTTTTAAAAGGGTGTTAAGCACATGTGTGGCTAGATATTTTCTACATATAAGTATCTAGAAGTACCTGTTTAAAAGATTTTAGGACTTCTCCCCACAAAGGTTAAAGTAGGAAGTTTAACCCTTTCAGCACATAATTTGAGAGACTGATAATTTATACTACATAGTTCTGTTTCATTTGCACATTTCTTTGGAAGATAGGTATGGTTTTAAGTAGATAGGGATTTTACTTTTCATCTGTTTTACAAAACTAAAATACAGAATAGTGTAGAGACTATTGTCACTTACTTTTTTACCTCAATAGAAGATGAAACAAGAACAATATCAGTTTGCAATTTAATAGACACCAAAGCTGTGGGTATATGTAATTTTTGATATATTTATTTAGTAATTCTTTCTTGAGTGCTTACTATGTGCCAGAGGCAAAAATAGAAAATAGTTCCTACCATCAACAAACTTTAAGACTGTGGGGAGACAAAAATGTAAACTATCAAATGCATAGGGGCTATAAAAAGAAGGGTATGGAAACTCACAATAGTGATTTTTCTGTGAATGAATTGTCAGTGTCAAAACTTAGCTCTACTATAATAATTAGAGATATTAGAAAAGAAATATTTTTTCATACTTGAAATGTTAATAATTAATTTATCAATTTACCATAGTTTTAGTCTTCTGACCTATTAGTTTTTTAAATAGAATGTTTTATTATTGTATTTTGTTCACTTTTTTTTTAACTGAAAAATTATTGTGTGAGCTTTGGGTTTTATCTTTGTTACGGATATATAGGCTTTAGAAATGGTGAATTATGGAAAAAAGGAACTGTCATTTTTATGATTTAGAATGATAGTTTTTAGATAAATCCCCCAATTTGCTGTAAACATGAAAATGTCAGAGTTTGTTTTGTTTTGATTTTGTTTTTTTTGGAGCTCAAGATTCCACTGAAGACTGGAAGAGGGGAAAAAGAGAGAAAGAATTTATTTTCATCTGCATTTTTTATGGCCACGGGAGCTAATTATGTTATTTTCTATTATTTTCCATCTTTAGGATGCTGTGAAAAGGATTCTTTTATTAGATAGAGTTTTCCAGTCTTTCTAGTTACAGGATTCTGTGACATGTTATGTATAAACATGAGCTTGAGATGCTAATCATAGATCTAATTCACCTTGAATTTGTGGTAGCTAAATGGTATCAGATTGGTTACTTAGGCAGCAGTATAAAATGTCAAGCATCTCCATGAAAAAATGAAATAGTTTTTTCTGATGGGTTTGTCATTATCCTAAAATTAACCCTTGATGTTCTAGGTATTATATGTAGCCCTAATTGGGCCAAGATTAATTGAGCACTAAAGGAACTTGCAATTCCTGATACTGGGGGCAAAATTCTCCTGATTCCCATAAACACTAATATTTCAAGATATTTGTTTGCTTTTCATGTTGAGGGAGGAGAGGAATTGAATCTTCTTTCTTTCTTTTTTTTTTTTAATGTTTAAGGCACTCATCAAATGCTTAGAAGATCGTGGAGTTTTCATTTTACTTACATCATCAGCCTTCATATCAGAAACAGGTAAGGACAACTTTTTTAAAAAACTATTTCCAGCATGTTTACTTTTGTTTTATAAGGTCAGCAACCTCACTTGTCCTCTGATTCTTATTCTGTATAGATTTTGGAGATGAGCAGATGGCTCTACATGGATTACATTTATTCCAGTCATCCCTGTCAACAGGTAAGAGCACAGTGGCTTCCAGTTCACTAAGTCTGTTGCATATTTTTTTGTCCTCACCTTTTTTAACCTCTCAACCGTGGGAACTATTCTTTTAAATAACTCTTCATTTAACCTCACTGGTCAATTCTTCTGTGTCCCTTTTGCACACTTATTCTTCCCTCCGAGCTTCATATCCAGATATCCACCTGTCAGTTGACTTTTTCAGTTAAGATGTCTCTCATGTTCCTCAAATTCAGCATGTTCAAAGCTGAATTTATTTGGTATTGAACAACAATAGCTAGGAGAATAATATTGTAGTAACTGTGGTGACAGGTGGTTACTAGACTTAATGGTGATTGCTTTGTAAGGCATATAACTATTGAATCACTATGTTGTACACCTGAACTAATATAATATTTCATGTCAACTATAATTAAAAGTGAATTTGAAAATAAATAAAAATTAATCTTTTTTAAAAACCCACAATAGCTAGGAGATACTTTTATCATGGTGTACCAAGTAAGTAGGACTCAGGGCCTTCACAGATGCAGTTCTCTGTCTGAACTACTTGTCTCCTTCCCTTTTATTGAGTGATGTTTACCCCCATAGTGCAAAAAATGTTACTTATACAATAAATAAATAGATATACAGTTTGTCTGTGGTATTAAAGTTTTAGAGGGCTGTTAGGAAATGAAGTATAAAATGGTTCTTGGTCTGGGAGTGGATAATGAACAAAATCAAGAGAAGCTCTGACCTGGTCTAGTCTGTTATTTATACCTGTCAGGTGTCAGTTTAAATATCACTTTATTGATTCCCATCACCACTCTGACCTCAGTGAGTACCCTATGTTTATCATTAATTGAATTTAAATATTTATTTATATATGATTTAATGCCTGCCTTTAGTGTATTCTGTTGTATCCTTACTGCCTAGCAATGCCAGGCACATAAAAAAATTGCTGAACAAGTAAATAACGTAAATGTGTCATTTCTTCTTGTCATATGAGGAAATTTTCCTCCTTGTTTTATAATCACACTCTGTGTTTAAACATAAATTAGTGTATAGCATTTATAGAGCTATAACCAATACAAAAACGTTTTTAATGTTGATTTCATACAATTGTATTCCATTACTCAAAAAAGAGAACTACACTTTTTGGGGCATCACTTCTTTGCACTAAGCAAAACATTACCAGTTTTAACAATACAATGGCAATAGCTGTTTGCACTTTTCGAGCACTTACTATGTCAGGTTTTGTGCTTGGTTTGCAGTAACTCATTTAGTAGCCCTTAAAATGGTATTCTTATTATGGCCATTTCAAAGATAAGGAAACTGAGACTTAAACTTGACCATGGTCAAATAACCAACTCTCAAGCTGGCTTCTAACTCCTTTCCTATACTCCTTTCCCATACTCCTCCCTCTTCTGTCAGAACTCTGACTTCATTCTTAATTTTAAGTGTAAACTACCATTCAAATATTCATCACTGCCTGTACCGTTTGGTGTTTAAGAGCACAGGATTTGTTTGAATAAACATTGGAGAGTTTTAATTGCAGTGTGCACCTCTTCTATTTCATTAAGACATTTTCTATATATGGTTTTTCAGAGGGTTAGAGCCATGGTTACTTGTTTTAAATTGATAGGTGCTTTGCTTAGCAGACTAAAAAGTTCTATTTTATAGATCTTATAATAGTCTGTTACAGTTCATTCTACCTTCTTAAAAATTTTTTTTAACTTTTACCAGAGGGCATGCTTATTGATTTTAGAGGGAGGAGAAAGGGAAGGGAGGGAGCGAGTGTGAAAGAGAAATATCAATTGGTTGCATCTCATAACCTGCTGCTGCCAGGGACCAAACCTGCATCTAGGCATGTACCCTGACCAGGAATTGAACCCATGACCTTTCAGTTTACGTGACAACACTCCAACCAACTGAGCCACACTTGCAAGGGCTCTAAATTCTTGAAATAATGAAGTTTTCTGGAAATATGGTACCTTAGTATGAACTGTTAGTAGTACATTAGAACCTCTTTTTTTTTTTTTAATCCTCACCTGAGGATATGTTTACTGATATGAGAGAGAGAGAGAGAGAGAGAGAGAGAGTGAGAGTGCGGGAGAGAGCGAGAGCGAGCGCACGCAATATCAGTTGATTGCCACTCGTATACTCCCAGACCAGGGATTGAACCCATGACTTAGGTGTGTGCCCTGACCAGGAATCAAACCTGCAACCTTGTGGTGTATGGACAATACTTCAAATACCTGAGCCACCTGGCTACAGCGTGAACCTTTTTATATTTTATTTTTCTTCACTTACTACTTTTTAAATGAGAAAATGTAAAGAAAAGAATTTTTAATGTCTAACCACATTTTTCTGTTTATTCATATTTGCATTTTTATTCCTTTTCATAATACCTGCTCAAGTGCAGATATATTTAGCTAGGACTAACTTGATGTTTTATTAATTTTGCAGTTACTTTTTCTTTAAAAATAATGTAATTTGTACTTCAGTTTAGTAGGTACCAAAGATCTTTGTTATCTGTGGGTCTTTATTATTGATAAGTCATAAATTTTCTAGGACTTTATTACCCACTTCTCAGTGATCTGACCAATAACTTTTCATTATTAAGTTATTGATAACTCTTAAAGTTTTTATTTATTCCTCTCTTAATTTTCCCTTAAGGTACCGATATGCTGAAAAAATTAGCATTTCAAAGGGTGAGCTAGGGAGAGGAAATAAACACAGACTAGTTGGTTTAGTTACTTAATTTTGTTAACAAATTTTACTTGATAGAGAAGGTGATGAAATTTAGGACTGACTTAAGGTTCTTACTTTTTTCAGTTCACTTGGTTAGCATTGTGACTCGTTTTTTGAATGGCCCTGGCTGGGTAGCTCAGTTGGTTAGTCATCCTGCTATGTCAAAGTTTACAGGTTCAATCTCAGGTCAGGGCACATGGAAGAATCAACCAATGAATGCATAAATACATGGAACAACAACAAATCGGTATATCTCTCTCTAAAAATTAGTATTTTTAACAAAAAGAATTTGAAGTTATATATGGTGGTGATAAATAAGACATTTTAAAAGCAGAAAATGATAATTAAAAAGTAGAAAAGCAAATCTGCCAGCTCTAAAATGCCAGTTATTGCTCTGATGGCACATGGAGCTCATGTTGGGCTCCCAGTCCGATGAGATGGAGCTAGAGGCAGGTCATCCTTCATTCTGATCTGGTGATTGCATTTGAATGATTCTTTTCAAGTTCTCATTTCCCTCCTTCCTTCCTTCCTTTCCTTCTCTCTCTCTCTCTCTCTCTCTCTCTCTCTCTCTCTCATGAATATATATGTGTGGAGATATATATATTCATTAAATGTACCAATAAGTCTTTTAATATCTGTTTGGAACACTGTATTATACTTAACCATCCCATATTTTTGTAATCTAAAGCATTTTTTCTCTGCATGGTTTTGTAAAATAAAGACCAAAACATTGTAGATTTTTAATGTGTGTATATATATTTTAGGGCTGAAAGACTTGAAAGTTGAAGATGACATCTCATTGAAGGTGGTACCTGTTTTGCCTGCCCTTAATTGTGCCCTGCTAGAAGCAAAGAAATCATTTACTGAAGAAGGAATCTGTCTAAACACGTTAGTAAAGCATAATTTCCAAGAATTGTGCAAGATGGAGAGAAGTCCATTGAATACTTCTCAGGATGGAATGAAAGAGACTGCGTTTTTTGGCAAACTGTCCAATAGTTTTGACTTTGTTCCTCCAGCTGAAAAGTGCCCTTTACAGTCTTTAACTCAGTTGAAGTCTTATTTTTCAGATCCTAGTGGGTACATTTTGGAAGTAGCTACAGCGTTAGATTTCTTGGCAGAGCGTCCTCAGTCTCCTTGTATTTCAGATGGAATTTGTGATGCTGGGTTTTCTTTAGTTATGACTCCAGATTCTGAATTTCTTGACTCAGAGGCAGAAGTAAGAAGAGAAACTGAAACAAAAAAGAATTCTGAAGAAATATTTAAAGCCAGGAAGAGAACTGTGGTTCCATCAAATCCAGCATCAAATCTGAGAGTTCAGCCTAAGAGAAAGGCCAGCATGCCACCTGTGGTGCAGAGTAAAAGAGTGAACTTATGCCGTCCCTTCCCCAAAAGAACTCCTGCTGGAACAAACAAGGGCTCAGCCCCCCCAGCAACTCTCAAATTAGTTAAAGGACAGTTTCCTCAGAAAAGAAAAAGAGGTAAGCACGACTTATGGGAAGTATTAAATGAGTTAGTAATAGCTGTTGTAGTCTAACACTGTTCCTGTCTGATCACTGTGGACTGCAGCTTCACAGTATCAGAAGTTTGTTAGAAATGCCAACATTTCTCTCCAGGTGATTTGTCTGCATGCTTAAGTTTGAGAAGTATTGAGGCCGATGACAGATTAAAATCAAGAAATGGGAAACACTAAGATACCGCCTCAAAAGCCCACCCACCAAAAGCTATATTTCACTCTAAAACGGCGCAAGCCATCAGTTATTTATGTACTTTCTAGAATGTACCATTCTAGAAAGATAGTTATCCTGTTTCTAAGCCATCCTCAGACAAAGAAGAGTGGAGGAAGGAGATTTTCTAAAATCAGGCATACCAATCTCAGCAAAAAGTAATAACCAATAATAGCCTGAACATGTATAAAGAGGGGGGAAATGCCTGGAACCTCCAAAACTGAATAATCAGGCAGAATTTCTAATCTTTTTGTGTGTCAGAGTTTTTAAAAATGGTCACCTGGATCCTGCCATAGATCTATTGAAACACAATGTTTAGTGGCCTAGGGACCTATGTGTTGAAATAGTTCCTTAAGTGGTTTTGTTGCCCTCTAAAAGTTCAGTGAGAAGCAGAATCTAGAGACATTTAGTTAATGTACTTCACTGAACATAGCTCAACAAATGACATGATTTTGCCTTAGAGCTATCTCAGATTATAGGTAGTGTATTTTGTTGGAAAGTAGGGAACTATATGCTACCTGACCCCTTAGAGAAGGGGTCCGCAAGGTGTGGTCCAAGGGCCCCTCAACCAGCTGTTGCTGGCTGCATCCCATGACGTTGGCTGAGGTGAGTGGTTGTGACCAAGAACATAAGACCTTCAAAGCTGAAAATGTACTGTCTGGTCCTTCACCAAAAAAAGGTGTGTCAACCCTATCTGTACTATTTTGATTCTAGAAATTTTGGTGGCTAAAGAAGAAATATCAGGCATATGCAGAGCCCCAGGATTCTAGATGATTAGGGGTTTACCCTATGGTTCAACAGATATTCTTGGCCTGTTACAGTTTGCAAAAATGGTGTATGTGTATGTGTATGTATTTAGGAGTATGCTGGAAAGTATGGTAATAGAAAGCAGTGAATGAGACATTACAGCTACTTACAAATAAATTCCAGGCCAACCATATTGAGTTTCTGCTGTGTATGAACTGATTTACTTTTAAGATATTAAATAAATTATCTATAATTCAGTATATATATTGTCTGTTTTCCAAATGTTTTAAATTTCATCCACTGTAAGAAATGTGTTTTATTTTGTAGTCCAGTACACACAAATTCACATGTGACTGAAAAAAACATTTCCAAAGATGTTTGCACTATGTGTAATACAAAATGATATTTTCTATACCATTCTGTTTCATTTAAGAATGAATCTGGTTGCAACCCATTAAATTTATTTTATAACCCATCAATGGATTATTGCATGCAGTTTGAAAAACATGGCATTGAGTGATACAAATAAGTAGAGGAGTCCCTGTAGACAACCTTGTTGTTTCATGTTTCAGTTTTCCCTCCCAGGACCTGGGTTGTGAGAGATTTCCCTCCCTGTTGTGCATACGTTAAAAACTTCCCCCTAGGTCTTTGTCATCTTATCTTACCTTCCTTTCTTCTTAGTCTTAACTGCTTTCTTGCTTTATATTCTTAATTCGTTTATGTTCAGTTCTTTATGCCAAAAATGTGTAACTAGCTGAATGGTAGGTCTTACTCCTTTAAAATAAATTGCTGCTTTATTATTTAGTAGGGAGGGAAATAATTGGACCCAGAGACATGTACAACATTAAGAGATTCTAAAGCTTGTTTAAAACCACTCCTTTCTCTACACCCCTGCCCCACCGCCGCCCCCAAAATGAAATGAGTTGGTCTCTTTGCATTTCACTAGCAATCAGCACAACTTCTTAAACTGTTCGGTATCATATTTTCTGTTCTCAATTAGAAGTACTGTTTTCTGTATAATGCAATTTAAACATATCGATACTTACCAACATTGATATATATGATTATTTTATATGATACCTTTGGGGCTAATTTCTTTTGGTGGGGAGCAACTGAAATTATATAAAGTCTACAGTTGAAGTATATTAATAAGTGTCCAAAGGGAACACTTACTATACTTTTTTAAAAGTATTAAAATACTTAAAAGATTAAAACACTTTATACTGCATTATATAAGGAGATGGTCACTAGTTGTGTTTTTCTCTTGGGCCCCCATCTTCAGCTATTTTCTCCCTTCCATGTGAGAAGCAAAACTGAGCATTTTGTAAGAGAGAGGAGCAGTTGCATACATTTGTAGGAAACTAAATCAGGTGAAGACTTTGTTCAGTGTGCTTTTTTCTGTCTCGTCTTTAAAAATGATTTTTTGGGGTGGTATTAAGACTTAGATATTTAGGAGTAGTAAAGGGAAATATATAAGATGGCACTTTATAAATATACAGTCTCTTCTATGCAGTGTGATTATAGTTTCAACCATATCACCTTATAGGGGCTATATTGCTTTTGTGTACAATGCATTACCCATCTCCCAGTGTTATGAACTAGCATGTTCAGCCTTAATCTTCCATATTAGGAAAGATTATGGAGATTTTTACTTCTTATTTTTTGTCTCTTTTAAAGATTTTATTAATTTTTATCAGGAAGAAAGGGAGGGAGAGAAACATCAATGTGAGAGAGAAACATTGATCTGTTGCCTCTTGCACACGCCCCAGCAAGGGATCACACCAGTAGCCTTTTGCTTCCCAGGACAACGTCCAACCAACTGAGCCACACTTGTCAGGGCAAATTATGGAGCTTTTTAGAAAAGTTAACTTATGCCTTGTTTTTTAAAAGTTATTAACTCTGATATTTTTCTTCTTCACCTGATAGGGATATAGACTGACACTTAGCAAATTCATATTTTTATATTTATGTGAGAACTTCAGACTCTTGCTTTGTTTAAAAAAATCTTTTAATGAAACACCCAAAATTTTGTATTTTATTCTCCATTACTAAAGTTATGCCCTAAAAAGAAGGAAAAGCTATGCTGACAAATATCTGAGCCCCATACCCCTTTTTCTACATAAGGTGCTGAAGCGCTGACTGCACTGTTTGTACAGACAACCAAATTGGATAGGAAAAATCAAGAAGCTCCTATTTCTAAAGATGTTCCAGTTGCAACGAATGCTAAAAGGGCAAGGAAACAAGAGAAACCTCCAGTCAAAACTGTTCCGAGGGCTAAGCCACCTGTGAAGAAATCTCCACAAAAACAGAGGGTAAATATAGTAAAAGGCAATCAGAATCCCAGAGTCAGAAAGCAGCCACAACCTGGTAAGAAATACTCTTCCTGTAAATTTAAACACCACATACAGAGTAATCAGGGTTGCAAGATAGTGTATTGAAATGTAATAACAATTAAAAATCTTATCAATTCTTATTATATTCTTTAATTCAGACGCTAACAGAACTAAGTAACTTGATTTTCTATTGAAAATAAAGTAGGAAAGTGCAAAGGATTCAAATATCACAAAATAGGCCTACTTTTTAGTTTGCATAAAGCCTGAACATGAATTGTCTACAAGAGTTATAAATGACTGTTTTTATGACTAAATGCACAAGCAGGTAGTATCTGGCACTGTTTTTGTGGACCATAATCAGTTATAAAATGTAAGTTATAACTGTATTTGTCCAAAGGGAATTGTAAAAAGATTGTTCAAAATATTAATACAGAATCCTGTATTTGGTTTTAAAAGACATTAAATTTATTTTAAAAGCAGTTATACTTTCCTAATTTTGCTAAGTGGATAATGAAGCTTAATTATATGAACAAATAACTGACTGCTTTAGTTCTATATTTCAAATTGCTAGACATACCCTGTTTACATGAAAGTGCCATTTTCTACATGGACTTTACCTCTGAAACTGAACACACACCTGCTCTTCCAGGTCCACATCCCTTCTTAACTTTTTCTGTGCATAGTGCAGTTCTACTTATCTCTAGTATTGAATCCTATTGTATTTTTTTTTTAGTTTGTTTTATATCTTTATATTTCTATCAGTTTTCTGCCTAATTTTCCTGATCTCCTTTCTCCTTAATGTATTTTTAGCTTTTCAAAAAATCCTATATTTGATGAGATTTTAGAGCAAGAAACTAGTTTTGTTGGAGTGATGGTATTATTAGGAGTGAGCCTGGTTTTTATTTTCTAATTTTTTTTAATACAGATGACAATATTTTTTAAAAGCTCATCATATTTTAAAACCCATAGTGTTGCAATTTTGGCATCCATACCATAATCTGTACTTCTCTTTCAAGGCAATTAATATGTTCTTACCCCTAGGGCCCATATTTCTCTCCTGCTCTTTCCTAACATGTTCCTTTCCTCCAGTGCCTCCCCACAGGCATCACACTTTACACTCCTGTGCCCTTCCCATCCACCAGTCCAGATCCTGCTCAGCTAAGTTACCTCCATAGCGAGGCACTTTCCTCTTGCTCTGATCTTCACTGATGTCTCCCTTTTCTCTCATTTCCTTTTGGGTTTTTAAGAACATTTTGCAGTTCATAACTATTTTCCAATCATTTGCTGTTTAACATGAGGATGTACAATAGCTAAATTCTTAGGCATGTCATTTGAATGCTTTATAAAATTGGCTCGGATAGTTGTAGACTGATTGACTAATGGGAAGAACTTGTTTGCATTGGGTATTAGCAGAAAAGTGAGCCCAGAAAATGAAAAATTTTCCAAGTGTGTATGCAAAAATATGCCAAATTGTGTTGCAAATGTCTGTATATATTGTGCAGCCACTTTCCAAGTTAAAATTTTAAGATTACTACCTTTTAAATATCTCTTAATTTTATTTTTATTTATCATCTGTACTAATCTGTTTCATTTCTTAGGCTTGAAATATCAAGAGTTTAAGAAGGTTCAGTAATTTTATTACTAGCCTTTCTAAAATTTTCAATATAGTTTTTATTTACAGAGTTCTTTATATTTTTTAAATGTAATTCATTTGGCATTCTCTTACTGTATTTTTTAATAGATTATCAGTATTGTATTTTCAGTTGAGTGAGAACTACTAACAAGTCTGTAATTAAATGGTTTACCCAAGACTATGCATATTTATTAACTCAAACCCTTTTTCTTCAGTACAATATTCTTTGTCTTAACCATATTCATAGGTGATATCCTGTGTAAGAGCCATACTGTTAACAAAGATAGAATGAAATTAGTCTCAATAAATTAGTGTCAAAAACATAAAATGAATTTTATGTTTCCAATTCATGTGAAGCTAATGAGACAATTCTAGGCTTTGAGTCACTTTCATCTGCTAAACCCCTTGAGTTTTGCTATTTTAAATAAAAACAGGACAGTGATTGATTAATTTTACCCTCTGTATCATATACCTACACTTTTCTTACATAGACCAGAGTTTTCTTCTTTTTAAATGTGTCAGCTATTGGCTTCTTTTCAAATTTTATTTTATTGATTATGCTATTACAGTTGTACTGGTTTTTCCCCCTTATCCCCTCTCCACCCAGCACCCCCGCTGTCCCAGGCAAACCCGCGCCATTGTTCATATCCATGTGTCATGCGTATGAGCTCTTTGGCTACTCCATCTCCTATACTGTACTTTATATCCCCATGGAGATTCTGTAACTACCTATTTGTACTTCTTAATCCCCTCACCACTTCACCCATTCTCCCCTACCCACTCCTATGTGGCAACCATCAAAACATTCTCCATATCTATGATTCTCTGTTCTTCTTGTTTGCTTAGTTGTTTTTTTGTGTGTTGTTTTTTTATTTTATTTACTTTATTTTTAGACAGAGGGGAAGGGAGCAAGAAAGAGAGGGAGAGAAACATCAATGTGTGGTTGCCTCGCGTGCTCCCCACCAGGGACCTGGCCTGCAACCAGGCATGTGCTCCAACTGGGGAATTGAACTGGTTACCCCTTGGTTCTCAGGCCAGCGCTCAATCCACTGGGTCACACCAGCTGGGGCTTAGTTTATTTTTTAGATTCAGTTGTTAATAGATAAGTATTTATTGCCATTTTATTGTTTATAGTTTTGATCTTCTTTTTCTTAAATAAGTCTCTTTAACATTTCATGTAATAATGGCTTGGTGATTATGAACTCCTTTAGTTTTTTCTTGTCTGGTAGGCTCTTTATCTGCCCTTCAATTCTAAATGATAGCCCTGCTGCTGGGCAGAGCAGCCTTGGCTGCAGGTCCCTGCATTTCCTGACTTTGAATATTTCTTACCAGTCCTTTCTAGCCTGCAAAATTCTTTTTGAGAAATCAGCTGACAGTCTTATGTAAACTCCCCTGTAGGTAACTACTGCTTTTTTCTTGCTGTTTTTAAGATTCTCTCTTTATCTTTAGCCTTTGGCGTTTTAATTATGATGTGTCTTGGATTGGGCCTCTTTGCATCCACCTTGTTTGGGACTCTGTGCTTCCTGAACTTGTATGTCTTATTCCCTTCACCAAATTAGGGGAGCTTTCTTTCACTGATTTTTCAGATAGATATCCAATTTCTTGCTCTTTCTCTTCTTCTGGCACCCCTGCAGTACAAGTGTTGGACCTCTTGAAGTTGTCCCAGAGGCTGCTTATAACCATCCTTTTTTTTTTTATTATTCTTTTTCTGATTGGTTGTGTTTTGCTTCCTTATGTTCCATATCATTGATTCAGTTCTTGGCTTCACCCATTCTACTGCTCTTTCCCTGTAAATTGTTCTTTATTTCAATCAGTGTATTCTTTGTTTCTGACTGGATCTTTTTTTATGCTGTTGAGGTCCTCACTAAGGTCCTTGAGAATCGTTATAACCAGTGTTTTGAACTCTGCATCTGATAGATTGCTTATCTCTGTTTTATTTAGTTTATTTTCTGGAGTTTTGATCTGTTCTTTCATTTGGGCCATGTTTCTTGGTCTCCTCATTTTGGCAGCCCCCCTGTGTTTGTTTCTATGTAATAGGTAGAGCTGCTTTAACTCAGTGTCTTGGTAGTGTGGCTTAATGTAGTAGGTGTTCTGGAGGATCCAGGGGCACAGCCTCTCCTATCACCCAGGCTGGGCACTCAAGGTGTGTCATTTGTGTGGGCTTAGTATACCCTCTTCTTGTAGTTGAGCCTTTGTTGCTGCTGACAGGTAAATGGGAGGGATTTACCCAGGCCAGTTGGCTCCAAGGATTGGCTGTGACCACTGACCACCAACCTCTGCCCTCTGTGGAGGATCAGCTGTGCAGAGGGAGGGTAGTGGTGCTCTGAAGTGAGCTATAGCTGTCCACTGGGTGCACAGGTCCTGGGGTTTCCTGGGTGGTGCAGGTCAAGGTCAGCCCCCACCTGTGCTTTGCCTGGGGCCACCCTGCCTGAGCAATAAAGCCATCTGAGATGGCTGCTACTTGTGCCCGACTTGGAGATTTCCCAGGTGAAGCCAAACTGTGACTCTAAGCTGGCAGCTGCTCGTGCTGGGCCTGGGGTACACTGAAGCCAGCTATTGCTTATTTGATAGGATTTAGGAAGTTGTGAAGTGTTAGCCAAGAGCAGCCATTCACATGGAAAAGCAGCTTGGGTGGGCTGGTGTGTTGGGTAGGACAGAGTCTCTGGGGATCTCCAAGGAGGGTCAACCAGTGTTATCCAGGTTGATGGAGTCTCAGATATGGTACCTGCTTGCAGGGCTATTTGTGGGGTGGGTTTCGAAAAGAGACAATGACCCCTGCTCGCCTTGATGCTGGATACTTCAGTTTCTTCCTGCACACCACTGGTGCCTTTCAAGCTGCTACCCCAGTAATGGAGCTCAGACAGAGTGAGTCTGAGTAGGTGAGTCCATGTGTGGGTTCTTTAAGAGGAACTGCTTGGGGCTCCAGCAGTTTCTTCCATCGACCCAATCCCCACTGGTTTTTGCAGCCAGAAGTGGGGACTTGTCTTCCTGGCAGCACTAGACCCCTGGGCTGGGGGGCCTGATGTGGGGCTGGGACTCCTCGCTCCCTAGATACCTGCCCAGAATTTTTATCCACCACATGTGGGTGTGGGACCAGCCTGTTCCATGTCTCTGCTCCTTCTGCCAGCCTGGATGGATGTGGTTTCTTTAATTCTGTAGTTGTCGGATTTCCATTTAACTCAGTTTCATCATTGTCAGACTTCCATTCAACCTGATTTCTGATGACTCTGAGTGATGGTTGTTCTACATTCTAGTTGTAATTTTGATGTGGTTGTGTGAAGAGGCAAGCCCTGTCTGCCTACACTGCCACCTTGACCAGAGTCAATTATTGGCCTTTGCAGGGAGGTTAATGATAACTCATTCCAGACCTCCTGCTGTTAATTATAATGGGGACACAGTTAGCTTTTTCGGCCATCTACATACTTGCTACAGGGAATTGTTGCCTAGTATTATGAATTTTGTCCTTCATGATAGTTGCATTTAAGACGGCTGAATCTATGTCCTAAGAATGCAAGTAAACCACTTGAGATTGTCCATTTTCTAATTAAAGGCAAATGGGATAGATAGATTTGATTATCAACAGAGAGTATTATCAGTAGACTGGAGATTTGCTATTTTCTAGGTAGAGTAGAAAGGGTATGTTTTCAGTGCAGAAATTAAAGTTTTAAAAGGTGATGGAATCAGCTAGCTATTCCAAATACTCGTGACTTTACAATTTTTATTGGTATCTTTGCATATTTAAACGTCAATATGGTTAAAATCATCATCTCTATTGAACTTGGGTGATTTCTCTAATAAATCACTTGTCAAGGGAAATGATTTCTAAGAAAGTACGTTAACATAATATAAAATTCAAACTTAGAAATTCTTAATATTTGCACTAGATTGTAAGCTCTCTGAGGGCAGGATGCTTGTTTTCTGCTTTTGGTATATTCTTTCAGCTAAGCAGGATGCCTTGTATGTAGTTCAGGATGTGCATTTTTGAAGGGTGATTTCTTATTAATATACACATTCCTTAAGACTTGTCTCTCTGGTAATTGCATTATAATAGATCTGAGAGTTCGAAGAAACCTCAGTCTGATAGTAAAATTTTAATATACCATCTGTGCATCATATCAAAAGGCTTTTCTTAAATATATTGACCATTAATTTTCACTAAGCCATAGTAATATGGCAAAGATTTAATTATATGGAAATCAAATGCTCTGCATTTTTTCTTCTTCTTCTTTTATATTGAAGCCAAAGGAGAAACTGCTTCACAGCTTCAATCAAAAATTTCATCACATGGGGAAGAAGATGTTGTTAGTATAAATACAACTCAACCAGAAAATATTGCAGTGGCTCAGAAAGCTCCAGCTGAGAACTCCATTGTCAGTTGTGACTCCCAGGCCCTAAATCTGTTAGCTGATCTAGCATTAAGTGCTGCTACCTCTACCACACCACCATCTGAGCCCAGAAACCTTCCCTGCTCTTCTGAATTGCCCCAAAACGATGTTTTGCTTTCTAAAGAACACTCTCTGAGCAGTACATCTGACCATGAATATCATAGAGGAGTTAGAAGTCTAAAAGCGGGACTGTTACCTCAGCCCTCCTCTAATAGGAAGAGTAATCTGACGTTAGACTCCACTGTCAATCAAGAGGAGGTTCCTGTCAGTCAGGTCCCAGCTGAAGCCCAGTCGGCACTTACTGAAGAGACACTAGAAACTTCTGATGCAAGCCAAAGTTCTTTTGTTGCTGTGGAACATTCCTATGCCCTGCTCCTTGCAGAACATTCAAAGAAGCTGCTACAGCAGAGAGGGGTACCTGGCCCTGCCTTCACGAAGAATGGTACAAAAGGCCCTGAAGCAGGAACCCCAGTGGGAAAAGTAATGCCATTTCGGCATCAGCAGAACACCTCCCCTCTTCAGAAGCTTTCTGAGGACCCAGTACTCAAGCGCAGGAGTAGGTTGCTGTCCTCCAGCTTGAGAGACTTCTGCTCTCATACCGTGTTCCACTGTGATGGCTCCTTCAAGGTCACTTTCAAATGTGAAACAAACTATGTATTCAGCTTAGACAGCAAATACACCAACAACCCACTGGAGAAAACTGTACTAAGAGCATTGCACGGGTAAGTAGGAGTGAAACTTGATGAAAGCAGGTGAATTTCCTATGGAGATAAGCATAGTGAGTAGAAATACTTGTTCCAGACTTTGGGAAAAGAGAAAGCTGTGTTGTATGTAAATTCAGTGAGTCAATAATAATATCGAGCAGTTGTGTTTACTGACACTGAAGAATTAAGAATATGAGGCTGGTTCTGCCATTATCTGCCAGTGACTCCATGGAGAACTTTTGCAAGGTAACTTTAGCCCTGTAAATGGCTTTCCTTTTTGAGATGCTCCTTCATAAGCCTTTGCAGTCTTTGAATTATATTTACATGAGATCTTAATGTAAAATAGTGAGATACAGAAAGAATACTTTAAAGACTGAATTGCAGAAGAAACATTTAAAGAATTCTAGCTTGTGAAGTTGATCGTATTGCTATGAGTGAGTGGTTTAACAAGGATTCATTCTGTAAATCTTCCTCAAAAAGGGGCCAAGGCAGTAATAGCAGAGTGGCAGAAAGCATGGGCTTTGGAGTGTGGACTAATGCAGTTTTTGATCTAGGTTCTCCCACTTACTGACTTCTGTGACCCAGAAGTTCTGTGCTTCAGGACAGTTCTTCTCAGTCTTTATTGCGTGCACAACTCATTTAGGGGTCTCTTTATACTACAGATTCTGACTCAGTCTGTTTGGAATAGGGACTGAGAGTCTACATGTCTAACAAATTTCCAGACAATGCTCATAGAAAATTAAACACTTTTAAGTGTGGGTTTAGTAGTAGCTACATTATGATGATATTACACTGGTACCTCGATACTCGTTGTTAATTTGTTCTGGAACTCCTTGCAAGGGCTGAAACCGACTAGTACTGAGCAAGCAATGAATGCTGAAACACGTTCTCTTGTGGGCTGGCATTGTGACTCATACAAGTTCTAGCAAGTGTGGTGAGTCCCAAACAAGCACTGAGTGCTGAAACATTTTTTTCTCATCGAAAAGTGATGAGTTCAGGGTTTGATGAGTTCTAAAGCTGACAAGTACCGAGGTATGACTGTATATGCATTAGGGTTTTCCACAGTGATTGCACATACTAATGAATGGTAACCATTACTATCAACAGGAAGCATTAGCTGTATTAAATGACATCGAGCTACCTATTAGTGGGATATTTGATATGTGAGTGAGTAAATTGTGTATCAGATTTCTTTCCTTGCTCCAGTTATGAGCTCACACTCAGAAGAGCATACATTTACATTCCCATCTACTGACGAGGGCAGTTTCCTTAGCCTTAATCACATTTAACTGAAGCCTAGTTCTGTAGACCCTCTGAATCATCCCAATCCAGTCTGCTATCCTTTTGTCTGGCAGTGGCCAAAACTGTTTTGTATCTCCCCCTTTGGTTTCAGGAGCTTTTCTAGAACTGTAATATGAAAACAGTATAGTTCTGCTGAATTGCCCACAGAGATAATTTAATCTTCATACTTTCCCAATTATTAGAAGAAAAATGCAAAAGTAGAAATGAGTAAGCCAGACTTAGCAAAAGCAAGGAACTGATTTGGGCAGTTGCTGAAACCATTATCCACATACTAGGTATACTGTGTCCAGGAGAGTTTGCATGTTAGGAAAAAAGACTCAGAGACTGAGAGTTGAGAGACCTATTTTTTTTATCATGTTTTCTACCGTTTACAGGTTTTGTGATTTGAAAAAAGTCACTTAAAGCTTTGATCTTCAGTTCCCTTCTCTGTCTATATAAAATGAGATTAGATTGTAATTATTTATTAAATCAACTTCATTATTATTTTATTCATTCTTTCATGTTCGTGTAATTTTTAAAATAAAAAATGAACACAAAAACTAAGGCTCATAATGAAGGTCCTTGCTTATAAGGTAATCAGCTAAACTAACCATTTTCAATGTTTTTTGTATGTTTTTTCTTTACAATCTCAGGCCCTGGAACACTGATTTACCTGATAACGTGGAAGAAGTGAAGCTTTTACTTCATATGTGGGTAGCTCTGTTTTACAGCAATCAAAACAAAGTCATACGATCATCCCGAAAAGTAGTAGAACACAGCAACCCCGCCAAATATGTGTCTATAAATAGCACAATAGAACCTTTTGAACTCAGTGAAATTGAGGAGTCCCCCAGCGTGGAAAGGTGTTCTGTAGCCCCTGTATTGCAAACAAAGAAAGCTCCCAGAGGTCATAACGCTGAAGTGTCCTTCCCTGACACTAACTCCTTGCTTCCTTTCATTAAACCACCACCTGCAAGAGGCTTGGAACTCTGGGTACAGAATGAAGAGAAAGAAATTTTTGCAAGAGAAGGTCATCCAGATACCCCAGAAAACCAGAATTTTATCTATTCTTATAATAATGAGGTAAGTAAAGCTGAATACAACAAATCCTGACATTATTTTTGAAAATGTTTTCTTTCCTTTTTTCCCCTTTGTATGTAAAATCACATCCGAAAACAAGGCATTTTTTCTAGGAAAGTAGATTCTCTAGTTTTGTAAAGGATTATAATGGTCAAAACTTAGTTTTCTTAAGTGTCACTGTAGATAGTTTACAGGTGGAGCCTATCTATCTCCCTGATTGAAGAAACGGAAGTAAAAAATCATGGGGTTCAGATGATATGGAAGCCAGCCATAATTGTGTCACTTGTTTTTTTGTATAACGGGCAAATTACCTGTTCTCTCTGAGCTTATTTTTCTTAAAAAAGAGGTGAATAATACCTATTATGTCCTACCCAGAATAGTGTTTAAGGATCAGATGTGATAATAATAATATTAGAAATCTTTGATAAACATTAAATTGAATATATATTAAAATTATTTTTGAAAACAAATACTGGAACAGTAAATAAAATGCCAGACCTCTCACAAGTCTATAGATAACTAAATATGCTTTGCTTCATTCTACTTTTCTCAAATGATGTTCAACCAGGCCAGATAATTAAATTTTAACTGGAACAAATAAAAAAGTTGTATTAAGATTCTAAGTAAATAGATTGACAAAATACCTGCCTTTTAAGCTTTGTGCCCAAATTTATTTCAGAATAATTTTGCATGGGTTTGGATACCTGCAGCGCCTGTCTTCACAAGAGTAGACAGTGTTTCTATACCTAGGGTTACTTGGAGATTTGCAGGTTCAGGGGTCGGTGAATGTCTCCAAATGCTCATCTTCATCATCAAAATGAAGACTGATGGAGTTCTATGGGCAAAATAGAGGTCTGAGCCCTTGGCTTCTATTAGCTCAGTTAATTCTCACAAAACCAGATGAGGTAAGGACCATTCCTCACTGTCTAATAGATGAGGAAACTAAGGCATAGAGGAGTACGGAAATTACCTGAAGTCACATAGTAAATCGTCAAGCCAGGGTTCAAATGTAGGTAATCCAGTTGTTTCTTAATGTCAAATTCTGTGTGTTTATATGTGTATGGATACATATATATGTTTTATGTATCTATATGATTTTTCTCTTGATGTGGTTCATAAATATCATCTTGATTCTCAAAGAGATTCATAAAGTCCAGTTAAGAATTACTACCTTAGAATAAGAAGATATTTATAGTTCAGTCAGGCTTGATTCTGACTTTTATATATATGTATATATACACACACACACTAAATTCTTATGAAGTATAATTTTAGGAATGGTCTTTTGCAAACATGAAATAGAGTATTACGGAGGAGAAAGAGTATTAAAATTAATGATTTCTAAAAATTTCTGTAGCATATACTTAAAATTTTTTCCATCATCTTCTTGGATACTGTACCAGTACTTTAAAGATGCACACACATGTGCTTTACAGTCCCTTATTCTACAACTGGGCGAATTAGGATCCAAAAGAATTCTAGCACAGTGGGTATTAGAAACCAATAGCATGCTGCTTTTAGTTGTGTGTTTAATTCTGCAGTTCTTTCAAATAATCACACTTTGCTTTAGAAACATTACACTTCTTCACCTATGGTCAAAAAATATATATCATTCTAAACATATCAAAATTATCACAATTTGCATTTTCCTAAGACCACAGGCATGGTGAGATTTGGGACTTTGGTCAAACATTAACAATCGCAGTGTGATTAGGTGGGAGGGTCACAGAAAAGTTCACAGAATGACTCTTAGCATTAAGATTTTTCTGTGTTTTGTGCCTGTCCAATTATGTTCTCTTAAAACTCTGAGTCTCAGGTCCATCCTGCCAGCTACTCAGCTCTGTGTCTTAGGTCAGAACAGAAATGTTTTTAGTGAGGTTTGAAACATGGTCTTAAGACATGGTAGGAAATTTGTGACCATAACGTTCCCAGAATTACAGTCAATTGTATGATCAGCCCATTTCACCATACTCTGTACAAGACCATACTTCAACCTTTAAGAAAAACAAAACAAAACAACAACCAGTGTATGAGATTATCAAAATTATCCAGAGGTAGTAATGTTTAACCAAGATCCACACTGACCATCAGTCCCTTTATTCATGCAAAGTGCACTTTTGCTCTGTTGAATAAGAGGTAACAATGAGTGAGAAATTATCTCCAGTCATAAGCAAAGGAGATAGGAGGGATAAGGGGCTTTCCAGAATGGAGACTGATACTTTGTATTCTGTGCACAAGAGAGAGTAATTAGTCTGTATCCTTATGGGAAATTTCCAGATGACAATGTATTTATAGTCTCTTGAAAGCTGGTATTTAAAATAAAGTTATTCTTTGCTTTAAAAAATTACCTTTTAATCTTACTAAAAGTACTGAAATTGAGTACTTTTTCTCTAGAATTGCATTTCCAAATTAAGCAGTGCTATTTAGGAAACAGGCTACATTTTCAGTGCCTTAAATTGTCAGTGGAATAGCCATTTTTCTTCCTAAAAATCCTTTTAAAAAGTGGACTATTTAATTAAAAAGTTTTAGAGCTCTTTTCTGTGTGTTGTATGTTTAAAGAAAACAAATTCCTATTTGTGGGGTATTTTAAACTTGTCTAAAAAGAGAGGGATTTGCTTGATCTTTACCGTGTCTTGTTCTTATATATTAGAAGATTCAAAAGAATAAAATTAAAATTAATCCTTGACTATTCTGTTTTTCACATGTAAATGTTTTTAAAAAATCTGATTGACTCTGGAATGTTTTTTCTTTTTGTTTTTTACTTTGGTCATTTCAGATAATTGAGGAGAAAGCTGAACCAGAACCATCAGATAAACTGGAAACTTCTAACCTTGTGCATTCTAGCATTGGAAGTACCCAAACTAATGGACCTTCTACTCCTGGTGAAGAGAAAACCTTTGAGCCACTTGATGGCACAAGAGTGACTTCTTATGATACTGTCACGCAACCCACATTCACCAAGACTTCTGATGGGATTAGCAATCAATCAGCCATTTGTCAAAAATCTGTGTATAGCACCCTTGAAAGCAAAGCTGATATTTTTCGTACAACAATGCAAGCAAAAACAAGTGGTTTACAGGCCCTTATCCAGCATAGCAGCCCCCAAACCAAAGAATGTCAGCCTTCATTGGAAAAGAAGGATGATATGGGGTATGTAATGATTAATTTGGAACCAGTTACTCTCACTTTTGAAAAAAATGCTTGTATACCAATACAGACAGAGATTGTAAGTAAAGCTGATAAGCCTGCAACCTTTAATATGGAGTTGATTAAACAAGTATCACCTGCTACAAGTCTTAGACTTCCTGTGTCCACATTTGAAAAGGTACAAACACATAGTCTTAAGGACATTCTGTCTTTAACAGCATCAGGAGAAAAAGGCACCAAGTACCTTTGTGCTTCCTCGGTAAGTGGAGAGACACTAGCTAATAACAAAACATGTTCATTACAGAAAGAGATTTCTGTTCCAGGCTCCTCATCACCATCTAATAATTCTTTGGAAAGGAAGGCATTAGCATTGCTTAAAAGTTCTAATTACTCATTACCCAAAGAAGAAATGAAACTCTCTCAAGAACTTTTTCTGCAGCCTAAGGGTCTCTTAAGCATGACTTCAGAAGAGATTTTGGAGCCATCACAGACTGAAGAAGCCTCATCATCAGCCTCTGCCCCATTGCAAAAAAATTATTCACTTAACTGCATTCCATCAAGAAGTAATACATCAGATGGCTCTATAGAATTAAAGAGTGACAGGAGTGGTCTAAATGGTGAAAATAGGAACTTTGAATCATTTAATTCAGCATTTGCTAAACAAACCAGCCTATCTGTAAATGGAGAGGAAGTCAGCCTAGAGTTAGAGGAAGATTCTGACATTGACCTAACTCTCACAATATCACCACCTACAAGTCCCAGAGAAGAAATTCTAGCTGGTGAAACAAAGCAACATCAGGAGGCCCCATTATCAAATTTAGAACTCCAGAATATGAATGAAGACATAATTGAACCAGAAAAGGTGACTTTCATAGAAAACAAAGAAGTGAATTCTGCTAAGTATACATCAATGCCTTGCACAGTGTCAGAGAAACCATTAGAAAAGGAGAGGAAAGATGATAACTTAGGAATGGTCACTTTAATGCTTCCTAAAGAAACTTGTGCCCTTCAGCTCACAGAGGAAGTTAATGTTACCTCAGACTTTCCCTTTGGTTCCTTAATTGAGGAAGTATCACCAGCTTCTAGTCCTGACCCCCAGGTGCCAGTTGAAGAAATAGAACCATCTCAGGCTGTATCTCCCTGTAATTTAAAACATCCTAATATACAGTGTGAGAAAAGTGAAAAATTCTCTCAGATTAAGTCAGTAGATTTGACCTTAACAGAAAAAGAAAATTCTTATGTTGGTCCTATCCATCCAGTGGGACAAGATAACTTAACTCGGGTACAACAAGTACAACTTCCTGCTGAAATGCCTCTAGTATTAAATAATCATCCAGGAAAAAAAGATAGACATTTAACCTTTCTGGGTAAAGTAACTGAGGAAATTGTCCCAAGTGAATATGATAAGGGTTTCTCCTTCTCTGAAAAGGTGCCATGCTGCCATACGGAGTTAAACCAGCCTGCCTCAACTGCCACTTACAGGGCTGATTTCAAGAGTTCTCCAGAAAAATTGGTAATGTCAGGAAATCCATTACAGCCAATTAATTTAGAGAACAGAAAGTTGGACTTAAATCACCTTGCCTTGGAGACCAGTGGGCCTCCATTTAGTCCTAGAAAGATTATGGAAAGTAAGTCTTCGGTTGACACCTTTGTTTCTACGAGTGCTGCAAGTGATATAGTGAAAAGCATTAAGGAGAGTCTCTTTAGCAGTGATTTCAAAACAAATGAAGGCAATTACATGCAAGCTCAGTCCTTGAGCTCAGACTCAGTTGATGGAGCCGATAATACACAGGTACATATGCACTCAGAGATCCCAAAACTTGCATTTTCCTTAGGTGGCACTACCTTAACCCATTGTACAAGACCCATAAACATAGAGGCAGGGTTTCAAACACAGGAAATATCAGTAGTCAGAATGGCCAGTTTGCTTAAGAGTAGTGAAACTGAAGCTGAGTTACATGAAAAAAACATAGCTCTAGGTTGTGTTGTCTCTAATTCAGACACCCCATCTCCGAAAAGCAAGCAAAAAAATGTCCACATGATGCAAGATATGTCTACATGCAAAACAAAAGATCTGTCGAATGGCAGGCTTTCCCCCATGTATTTATATGCTGATTCCTACCAAAATACAGCAGTCAGTGAAAGTGTCAGTAAAGAGCCTTCTGCCTTTTTTGTTTCCAAATCTTGTGCCCCTCTTGTTTGTGGAGTCTTTGAAGAACAGATGGAAAATAAAAGCTCTGGTGACCATCTCAGGGCTAAGGAGGACTCTGAAACCCTGGGTGGAGACATGGATATTAGTGTGAATTCTGACATCCATTATGAACCACTTTCTGGTGACTCTGATCAAGACTCTCTTGGTGATTGTAGAAATCTCAAATTAGACATGGAGGGTTCCTGCACTTTGCGATGTAGTCACAAGAAAGGTACTTCAAAAGATTGTTATGACTCTTTCTTGAGCCCAAACAATAGTGACAATGAAGATAGGGGCTATTCTAATCGAGTTCCAGGGTTGGAGACCAGCATGCCTCCCCGAAACCGGTCTGTTGGATTTAAAAAAGAAGATAAGTGTGTCCCATGTTATGTACAAATCAGAGATCTTCATGGTATCCCCAGGACTTATATTAACTTTACTATAACTAAAGAGCTCAAAGATACCAAGAGAACTTTGCACAACCTGAGGAGGTGCTCAAATTCCACTGCTAAACATGGGTGGCTTAGCTCCTGGTCAAATATTTGGCAGGCAGCAGATGATCTTACACAGAACACCTTAGATCTAGAATATCTGCGGTTTGAACAGAAGCTGAAACAAATTGTAAAGAGTGGGAATTCTCAGCATTCTGCCTTTTCCACCAACGTCTTTCTTACGAAGCCACCACCCCAAGTTCCTGCCGAAGCTTTCCCTTTGCCAAAAACATCTGAGTCTCAAGCTCCCCATCGTCCATCCCGGAGCAGAAGCCCCCTTGTGGTAACAGTCATGTACTCAGATGCCAGAGAGCAGAGCCAGCACCTGAGAGGCCACATGTGCAGCGATTTGGACAGTTCTTCCTTTTGGGAGGAGAGATGTCATCACAGGAGAAATCATCTTACAAATTCTGAAAGAAATCAGACTGTTCCCTTCCACCTCAACAAACTGAAATATAATAGTACTTTGAAGGAATCTCGGAATGATATCTCCCTTATTCTCAATGAATATGCAGAATTCAACAAAGTGATGATGAATAGCAACCAAGTCATTTTCAGAAATAAAGAGTCAAATGTTAGTTCTGGAGAAGCCACATCTCAGGAAATGTATTCAACTTTCCCAAGAAGATCAGCCTCCTATGAAGACATGATTACAGACTTGTGTACCAGTTTGCATGTCAAACTAAAAAGTGTCGTGAAAGAGGCTTGCAAAAGCACCTTTCTGTTCTACCTCCTTGAAACAGAAGACAAGTCATTCTTTGTAAGAACAAAGGTAAGTACCAGATTTTCCTTATAATTTATATCATTTTCTTAAATTTAGCATTCTTGGCTTCAGAAACAGATGATATATGAAGTGGTATTTGAGTTTCACAGCTCATTTTTATCCCCATACTAAATGTTATGCTGCAAGGATCTGCCTTTGGTACTGTATTTGAAGGTATGTATGATGTTCCAGAATTAATGCAGTGACTAATTTTCACAAAAAGTTACCAGTATAGACATACTTATATTCAGATGTTCTTAACATAGAATTTAGACTTAAAAAAATTATTACCTGTCTTCATTAATATGATTGAATTGTTGAAAGGGACCTCTTTTGGTTTGGGATACATTATTTAATTTTTTAAGTATATTTTAATGATTATGCTATTACAGTTCCATTTTTTTCCCCTTTATCCCCTTCTGCCCTGTAACCTCCTTGCCTCCAGCATCCCCACCCCCCTTTAGTTCATGTCCATGGGTCGTACATATAAGTTCTTAGGCTTCATTTCCCATACTATTCTTAACCTCCCCATCTATTTTGTACCTGCCAATTACGCTGCTTATTCCCTGGACCTTTTCCCCCATTCTCCCCCATCCCCTCCCCACTGATAACCCTCCATGTGATCTCCATTTCTGTGATTCTGTTCCTGTTCTAGTTCTCTTGGTTTGGTTATGGTTTTCATTTTCGTTTTTTTAGGTTCAGCTGTTGATAGTACTGAGTTTATTGTCATTTTACTGTTCGTAGTTTTGATCTTTTTCTTAAATAAGTCCCTTTAACATTTCATGTAATAATGGCTTGGTGATGATAAACTCCTTTAACTTTATGTTATCTGGGAAGCACTTTATCTGCCCTTCCATTCTAAATGATAGGTTTGCTGGATAGAGTAAATCTAGGTCCTTGCTTTTCATGACTTTTGAATACTTCTTGCCAGCCCCTTCTTGCCTGTAAGGTTTCTCTTGAGAAATCAGCCAAGAATCCTATGGGAACTCCTTTGTAGGTAACTGTCTTCTTTCCTCTTGCTGCTTTTAATATTCTCTCCTTATCTTTAATCATGGATAATTTAATGATGATGTGTCTTGGTGTGTTCCTCCTCATATCCAACTTCTTTGGGATTCTCTGAGCTTCCTGGACTTGAGTGTCTAGTTCCTTCGCTAAATTGGGGAAGTTTTCCTTATTATTTTTCAAATAAGTTTTCAATTTCTCACTCTTCTTCTTCTCCTTCTGGTACCCCTATGATTCAGATGTTGGGATGGTTAAAGTTATTCCAGCGGTTCCTCAGCCTCTCCTCATTTTTTTGAATTCTTCTTTCTTCGTTCTGTTCCAGTTGAATGTTTATTTCTTCCTTCTGTTCCAAATTATTGATTTGAATCCTAGTTTCCTTCTCTTCACTGTTGCCTCCCTGTATATTTTTCTTTATTTCACTTTGCATAGCTTTCACTTCTTCTTCTATTTTGTGGCCGTACTCAATCATTTCTGTGAGCATCCTGATGACCAGTATTTTGAACTCTGCATGTGATAGGTTGGCTCTCTCCTTGTCGCTTAGCTCTTTTTCTGGAGTTTTGATCTGTTTTTTCATTTGGGCTATATTTCTTTGTCTCAGCACACCTGTTACATTGTGAGGGGTAGACCCTTAAGTATTTGCCCAGGTGAGGCAACCCCCTTCACTGCATTATGGCACTGTATGTGAGTGAAGGGTCAGAGGGAACAGTGCCGCTTGCTCAGCTCTCGCCCTGCTTTCAGTCAATTCCCTCGCTACCCACTAGTGAATTGCATCCTTCTGGTGTTGATTCCCGGATCGGGCGGGCTTGTGTATGTTCTAGGACCTCATGGGCCCCTCCAACAGACTCTCCTGTGAGTGGCAGTTTCTCCTGCCACTACAACCCCCATAGCTTTTTATAGCCGGAGGCTTTAAGTCTTTATTTTCCCACACCGGAACTGTGGGTTGTGTGACCTGTCTTGCTCCCCCTGTTTATCCACACACGAATGTGGGACTACCCAGTCCACCAACTGCCGCCTTGCCATGCGTCCTATCCACCCCAGCCGCCCATCTCCACCCCTTCCACCAGACTGGATGAATGTATCTTCTTTAACTCCTTGGTTGCTGGACTTGCATACAGTTCAATTTTCTGGCAGTTCTGGTTGTTTTTGTTTTTAAATTGGTTGTTATCCTTCTTTTGGTTGTGTGAGGAAGTGAACTGTATCTACCTATGCTTCCATCTTGGCCAGAAGCAGGATACATTTTTTTAAATGAAGTATTAGGATAACTTACGTTCTGGTGAGAACATGGTCCTTAATTTCAAATTATATAACCATGGTAAAATTCTAACTTCACATGAGCCATAGTCTGTCTCAGTTCATCATTAGCTTCTTCATTTTATCCTCTCAATTTTTTTTCTTTATTTTCTGAAAAGGCAACATTCTCATTTTCACTTTTTAAAAAATATTTTATATATTGATTTGTTTTACTTGTTTATACATTCATTGGTCCCTTTTTGTATGTGCCCTGATTGGAGCTCAAACCCACAACCCTGGTGTATTGCAATAACACTCTAACCAACTGAGATATCTGGACAGGGCTGTCTTTTGTTTTAACTTTTAAAGTATAATTTCAAATTCACATAAAGATTGCGGAAGTGGTACCCTTCACCCAGATATTCCACTGTTAACATTAGTGAACCATTTGAAAATATGTTGCAGACACCATGCCCCCTTACCTCTTAATACATAAGTGTGTATTACCGTCATATGAGACTGCCACAAGGACATTTTTTGTATCATCACAGTACAACCCTGAAAATAAGGACCTCAGCATTAATGCATTGTGCTTATCCAGGCCACAGACGCCACCTTTAGTTCAGCATTACATGTTGTCTTTGCTTGTCATGTCTCTTTCAGTTTTTGTCAGATTCCTAGTGTATTAACATTTTTTCACTTGGTCAAGATGGTTTCTGCCAGGTCCCTCCAATGTACAATTAATAAGCATGTTATATATACTAGTAAGTGGGAGATACAATAGGATATGTAAATATCCTGTTCTCCGTGAGGTTTTCACCTACCAGATTGATGATACTTGCCTGAATCACTGTGATGGTTACCACATAGTGATACTCTCTACTTCTGTCATTCCTCGTACATTCATTAGTTCATTGCTGGAAGGTAGATCTTACCATTCTTTTCATTTGTTTATTCATTTGCTCATTTATTATCAGTGTGGACCCATGTTCCATATTATTTTACTCAGAGTTACTATTTGGTTATGTTAATACTCAGATTGTCCCAGACCTAGCTCTAACGGTAGTCCCTTTAAGCTGGCTTGTGTCCTTTTGATAATTCTGTGGACACTTCTTGTGATGCAATATGATGATAAAGGCTTATCTTGTATATTCCCTGACCCAGCCTTGTAGCCAGCCATTTCTCCAAGGAGCTGTGATTCTTTTTAGTGAATAGCATTTGGAATCAAGACTGGGCAGTGGGTGACCTCGGTGCCATTGGATGTCATTGCATCTATATCCACTCAGCAAATAGCCAAGAAACAGATGTTTTAAATGTACAAGTAACATGCATATATTTGTTTTAAAGACATAAATGGGTGCATGCTCTTCCCAATTCCAGTCTACCACCACCAGGTCTGTCCTGACCTTTGCCATGGTGGCAGCTTCCTTCTCCAGCTGTCAGGGCTCCCACCACCCTCATCGTACCTGCTGCTTGGCTCAATCCCTATCCCATATGTAATCACACACTCCTGGCCAACAGCTCAGCCCTGGTCCTGCCAGCCCCCTCTTCACCCACCTAGAGCACCAGCCCAAAGTGGGGCCCCTCCACATTTGTGGCAGGAGCCAGTTCAAATGACAGCAGTCCTTCACAGTGTCCATTTTAGAGCCCTGATGTGTGCAGGTGAAGGGAAATGAAAAACACGGATAAACAAAAATAAATGTAAAACAAAATATGGTAAGTGTGATGGTGCAAGTGCTTCAACATTGTTTTGATAGCAGTAGGCCTAGTCAGGAAAATCAGGGAGTTTAAGTTAGTGAGGCTGACCTCTTATATGGGGTGTGGACAGCTGGACTAGTAAGTGTTCTGGCTCTGCATATTTGACTAGATTCGTTTCAGAGTTCACTTTACATCAGTACTTCTGAGAAGTCCTGTGTCAATTCCAAAGTATCTGTCATATGATGTAGTCCATATGATAAATCCATAAATGTTGAAACACTGACTAACATTAGGCACCTGAAGATGTCTGTAATAAGTGTGACAGTCATCAAAGAGGGCACATTAGATAGATGCTGATGAGACCTGGATGTCAGTTTCCTGCTTTTCCCAGAAGCAGATGTGAAGCTGGTAAACATGAGGTTCTTGGTGTAGAGGATGCAGTGGACACAGCACAGACACTGTCCTCATAGTCTTGGAGTCTGGCGAGAGACAATGGGCAGTTTGAGTCAAAGGCTCAGCACTGTAGAAAGAAAAGACTAAGGGGACCCTGAGAGGGTTTCCTAAAAGGTCAGAGGGGGATACACAGGGGCCCAGTGAAGAGGACCAGTCAGTATGCTTGGAGCATAGTGTATACCATCAAGAAACATGTTTAGAGATGTAAGATAGGGCCATGTTAGGAAGAAGGGCCTTAATAGAAGTCATGCTAAGGCATTTAAGACTATCCTGAGGTCATTCGAAAAGCACTGAAAAGTATTTTTAAAAAGGTGAATAGCATCTTATTTGCATTTAGAGAATGATCCCTTCATCTAGTGTGGAGAATGGATTGGAAAAATAAAAGATAACAGGCTTGAAGCTATCCACACTCTTCACAAAGATGGCTGATGGTCCCTATTTTGTATCATTTAAATATGATCTTAAAAATATTTAAAGCTTTTTCCAAATTTACGGAGTTTGATCTTTGGTTCTTCATAAATGGCTGGCAGATCTGTCCCTGTAACCTCTCCCCATAATTTTTGTCCCGATTTCCATGCCATTTGGTAAGCAGTGTAGTTGAAAAAGCATTAAATGATCTTCAGTCTACTGAAAGGTGGTTGGCCTCTGAAAGTAACCTGGAAATTAAATTTCTTTTACCTTGAATTAATTTTGTTTGTCTAGCTATTCCTGAGGCATGTGCTAAAATAAATCTGAGATTGAGTTAGCATCATGGCCTTGTCACTGTTTTCCACAGTGAGCAGAAAACTTGATTTCTTTTTGCTTCCATCTTTTCAAAAGCAACAGGGCAATATCTTACTTTCTTCTTACATCCTTTACAGAGCACAGATCATACTCGTTTTCATACAGAAGACAGACCATAGGTCTGGTAGGAATACTTCAAGATATTGTGCCTGTTTCAGTAGTGAATGTATTGTTTCACAATATTTTATCATGTGGCCACTATTTACAACAGAAAAGTTTTGTGCAAACTTAAATCCAGGAGTTAACTGGGAAGCACCTCCCCCAATTACAGCGTGTGCACATGAGAGCTGGGAGATGGTTCGCTCCATGCCACGGGGGACCAATGCAAAGACTGGGAAGGAAAGGAGAGAAAGGACTCTTGCTAGTGGGCCATGAGCAGGTGCCACATGGTTTTGGATTAAGAGCTGGAGATTGTGCTGACACAGCTGATGGTGCTGGGAACCAGTAGAGTCCTGCCTAGCCGAGCTCTGGACTTCTGTTATTTTTCTCCTGAAGGGTGGTACCCGACTGGCCTGATTGGGCAATGAGGGGAAGGCAGGACTGTGTGTTGGTGGGTGTTTTAAATGGATTTTGAGGTTTAACGGTGACATTTAGCCATTATTCAAAACCTGTATAACTTTTGAATAAATAGTTCCTTTCCTTTTCACAAAAGAAAAAAGAAAAAAAAATTTGTGTAAAGTTAAAGTTAATCTTCAAGTGAGAAAGTTGACACACAAAATAAATGGGAACAAAGTAAGTCTGAGAGACCTATCCCTGTAATTCTTCAATTACTGGAGAGTCCTGAAGCATGTTAGTGATGTGATGTCAGGCCCCCATTTATTTGTTAAGATGAGGAAGATCTGTGAGGTCCTTTATTGCTGTCAAAATTCAGAACACATGACAGACTAGCTCAGGACACCACAGGATTTGATGAGAATGTTGAACAGAAAATGTAGTTATTGAAATAGAAGTGTGGGCTAAAGATTATATTTAGATATTTTAGTGGGCTCTGTTAAAAGACAATCTTGCCTGTAGGAAATTTATTTTAAAATACATTGCCATACAGTAGTCAAAATTTGAATTGTTTTGAGATCCAAGGGAAACTGGCAAAAGTAACACTTTGTTTTTATAAAGGAAATAACAAGTGGTCATAAGACACAGTGTTTTTTGTATGATTAGGAATATCCAGGTGTACAATAGAAAGTTCCAGAATCCTTCAAACAGAAACAGTGTCAAAATCACAGAGGAGGAAAAGGTTAGAGAATGTCTTTAATTACATGAACTCAGCCTTCCAATAAGGCTATTTCAGTGCTAATCTGTGTATATATTAGTGCCTAACCACCAGGCACAGTTTAACATACTTCTTCCATGGTATTCTAATCCTCACATCCGTCTCTGTTAATGATAGAGTAATGCATACCTGTTATGGGTATTATTTTCAAGAGTTCTAGAAACGTTCTGACTGGCGGTAGCATTTTTGAACACATCTCTGTATCCCCAAGGTAATTCCCTTGAAGAGGGTGACACTCAAGATATTAATCTAATGTTTAAAAAGAATCAGCTTTTTGCCCTCACTGGTTTAGCTCAGTTGGTTGGGCATTGTCTTGCAGAATGAAAGGCTGCCAGTTTGATCCCCAGTCTGGGCACACACCTGGGCTGCTGGTTTGGTCCCCAGTCAGGGCACGTATGAGAGGCAACTGATTGATGTTTCTTTTTCCCTCCCTCCCCCTCTCTCTAAAAAAAATAGAAAGAATCAGCCTTTGATACTTTATGGACATAAGAGAGTTATTATATAGTGCTTTTTTTTTGCCTTTGAAATAAACTTCTAAACACAGCTGTTCATGATACTGAGTCATCATCTCTTTTACAGGTGAAAGCTCACCTAATAAGAAGACAAACTGCCATTTATGTTGCCCTGTTAGGATGTAATTTAGTAAATAGGATGTGTTTTTAGATGTTCTTAGTAAGCAATAAAAGTAGTTCTGTGCAAGCATCCCTTTTTTAGTAATGGCTATCTGTAAATCTTTCAGAATATTCTGAGGAAAGGAGGCCACACAGAAATTGAACCTCAGCATTTCTGTCAAGCTTTTCACAGAGAGAATGATATGCTAATGGTCATCATCAAAAATGAAGATATCTCATCACATTTGCATCAAGTAGGTTTGTTTAGAAGTAACTTTCTTACAAAGAAATGTATTCCAGGCCTTTTGTTATTCTATAATTATTAGACTTGTCACTGCCTTTTTAAATTCATAACTACTAAGGGAAAACTATAGATACTGGTAAATTTTCATCTAATAGGAAATAAATCTTGTTTTAAAAGGACTTGTAAAAATTTTCTTAACTTAAAATATCTACCTATTAGTTGAATAAAGGTGATTCCTTCTCCCAAAGAATATCTAACTTATGGACATAGCTACAGCCCTGCTCTCAGGAGGTAGTAACTGATTCACCCCTACGTACTGACACCATTAGACAGGGAGTGATGGCATTAGCTTGTTACCTGCCTGATTACAGGTCCCAAAAACTCAGATATACTTTCCCATCACTACCTCCATCCTGTAGAGTTGTAGAGACCACTTTGTAATTAACTAGCTTTAATGAATTTGTAGCATTGACGATCTGAGTTAATATTCCTTACGTGTGGTAGAATTACCTATCCGTCATGGTTAAAAGTATTTTTAGCTGTCCTGAATCTTGAAACTTGGATAAAAGTGACAAAAGCAACCCAGTGAATTTTATCTTCATTGTGGGATCCTTTTATGTTTAACAGATTCCTTCTTTGCTGAAGCTGAAGCATTTTCCCAGTGTCATCTTTGCTGGAATAGACAGCCCTGAAGATGTTCTCAATTACACCTTCCAAGAGCTGTTTCGGGCAGGAGGCTTTGTGGTATCAGATGACAGAATATTAGAAACTTTAACATTAGGTTTGTCTTTCAGTTTCCTTGTTTCTTTCTTTGAAAGGTATGTAGTCAAATCAATTTTTCCTCATCCAGTGATCCAAATAATTGCATAGAAAAGAGTAGTTTTTGTATAGTTCTCATTCCCAATGTACGTACTCTTAACCTCGTTTAGAGTGTCTTCACCACCAAACCTAAGTTCCATCTCTCAAAAATGTGGTTAAAAGTCATACAAATTTGAGATTTTTTAACATTTGACTTTCATTTGCCAAATCAAGTCAGCTAGAGATTAATTTTTTGTCTTTACAATCAGCACTCTTCCATTTCTGTTGCCGTCACCCTTACCATCTTGTTGATACAGAAATCTTAAAAAATGGCTACTGAAAGTTGTGTCAGTCATCTGCTTGAACACTAATATATAATTGGCCGTTGAACAACGTGAGTTTGAATTATATGCATCTACTTATACTTGACCTAAGCAGTTCAAACCCATGTTGTTTGAGGGTCAACTGGAGGCTGGGTCAGTGTATGCAGGGAACCTACTTAAGTTATACAGTTATTCCATTGGGTGGGCAGTCAGGGCTCTTAACTCCTCATTGTTCAACAGTTAACTGCATAATCTGCTTCTCTCAGGGCAGTGAAATGACCCAGAAGAATGTCAGCGCACACAGCAGACATTTTTATGTATGATGAAAACGTGCCACAGTAGAACTAAATGTAGATATGCCACTTCTAGGGTTAGAGATCAGCAGTATATACCTTATTAACAAGCATGAATTGTGCATGGAAACTGAAGTTGAAAAGTATTTGTACATTCTGTATTTAGAAACCTAGGCTTTTGCTGTTGCAACTCAACCTCTTATGTGAGGGTTAGTGATTTCTGTACTACATTCAAAGCTCTAACTGCTGGTAATCGTAGTGCTCTTTCTCTGTATTCTCTAGTACTGTAGTATGAGTAGGTAGGACTGAGTTGAGGGGCCACAGGTTGCTGTATCTTTGAAATGCAGCATGGGATCCTGCCCAGCTACAAAGCAGCAATGATGGTATACATTCAAGCATGGGTCTCATTTTTTTACAAGTAACAAATTCTAGACTTTGAGTAGACAATCCAAAAGCCTTAAAACTTTTTCTATTCTGCAGTGCAACTAAAGGAAATTGTCAAAATCCTGGAGAAACTAAATGGAAATGGAAGATGGAAGTGGCTGCTTCACTATAGGGAAAGTAAAAAGCTAAAGGAGGATGTAAGGTAAGGCCTGATGTCAGCTGAGGACTGGGGTTATGGAGGAGTGGGAGGGGTTCTTTCCTTTCCCCCTTTGATGTGTGATTCACCTTGAAATGTTCCATGTGCTCTGGGACCGGTACTTGTCAAGGTGAGTTTGTGCTGGAATGGAAATCATTTATATCATTAAACAGTATTTAGGTCGATTAGCTGGGGGGTTTTTATTTTGTTTTTGAAGCAGGGCCTTCAGTGAAGGAAGATGTTGTAATCAAAAGTTTATAGGCACAGCCCCAGCTGGGTGGCTCAGTGGTTGGAGCGTCATCCTGTACACCAAAAGGTTCCAGGTTCAATCCCCAGTCGGAGTGTGTATGGGAGGCACTTACCAATGTCTCTCTCTAAAAATCAATAAATATATTCTCAAGTTAGGATTTAAAAAAAAAAAAAAGTTTGTAGGCATATACTTTGACTACTTCTGTTGGTCTACAGAGTGCTAAAGAAGTCAGACCTAAGGATCCTAAAACGTCCACAGAGTTAAGTTCAGGCTCTATTAACATGACCTATAAAAAATGAAGTATGGGCTTGCGACATTAATGCTTTTTAAGTTGCCTCACTTAAAAGTATGATGGAAAAATTGAGATGAGACTATATCCATAATCGAGTTTTACCCTTAAACAATAGCTTACCAACAGGCAAACCTCTTTATGTAGAACTGGGATTTTTTAAAGTATTGATTCCTTGGCTAAAGAGACTTGGGGTCTGAGGGTGCCTCCAGGTTCTAGTGAGACTGGGGAAGGAAGATCTGGAACTTGGAGACAGACTGGGAAAAATAGATTTAACAAAGGCTGTTAAACGACTGTTTCAGACAGTTAGGTATTTTACTTCGATTATCTTGTCCTAAATTTATACAGAGGAGGTAGATAATAAATACCCACTTTAATGATATGGAAATGGAAGCAGAGAGAGGGAGGACAGGACAGACCTGACTCAGGTCAGATTGGAAGTTCAGGAGAGGTTAAGAAAGGCACTAGGAAAAGAAGACACGCAGGAGCTAACAGGGTCCAAGGCTGTGTCCACAAGTTTGCAAGGAATTAGTTAGCCAGCACTTTTGAAGGATCAACTCAGGAATAATGAGAGAAGCAAATCAAAACTCTGAGGTGCCAGAGCAGATCTATAAAATTGGTAAGAATACATTTATTTAGCATTCAGAGAATTTTGGGTAAAGAGAAATACATCACTATTGGCAATGTAATATGCTTATCAAATTGTACTGATCTGGCATAATGAGAGTTCAACAGAAGCTTTGACCTTTAGGGGAATTTATCTAAAACTATATTAGAAAACAGAAAACAAAAAACAAAACACCTAGCTTTCCAAAACCACGAAGGTGTTTATAGCCATGGATGGTTATCAGTAACTATGAAACCAGCCTCAATTCCATCTCTAGGCTAATTTTATTATATAATTCTTTAATATTTGTAAAATAATGCCATATAAAACCTAATATGTTAAGTAGAAACTTATGAGTTTCTGTTTATAGCAATAAGGAATGTAACAAAAAAGTTGGTATCTTAAAACTATGTACAGTATGATGCCATCATAAACTGATACATACAAAAGGTAAACAGCCTGGAAGGAAATTAATCATCATGATGTGAATGAACAGTGCTTGTCACTCACTAGAGCGGTGGGATACATACAATTTTGGTTTTCTCCAGCAAGCAGGAGGGAATAGATAGAAGGATGTGATTAAGAAGACTAGAGAGATGGAATCAAGAGCAGAGGTGGAGACATTAAACATTTGCCTTTAAAAGAGGAAGAAAAAAGGTAGTAAGGTTAAAAGACGGTGAGAAGTTAAAAATCTAGCCATGACATAGTTTTAGTCAGAAGTATAGAGAAAAGGTTTGGAAAGACTTAAAAGGTTTGGAACCATTGCTGTTATTATAGAAGGCAGTATAAGAGGGCCATTTGCTGGCAACATTATTGGAAGTGGTAGTAGATGAATGTGTAAATGTCCCTCTTGGAATGAGGGCGATACTTTTGGGAAGTCTGTATTTGCAAAGACAGAACAACTGTAATTTTTGACAGAACACATCAGAACAGTGACATCTAGGAAGGCACATGTATGGTGGAAAATAACAGGAACAGAGGATCTCCAGAGTTCATTTTATCAGAAGTGGATAAACTAGAAGTATAATGAAGGCAAGAGAAGATCTAGAAATAAAACAACAAAATTAAGATACAGTAAAAAATAAACTTTCACAAACTTACACTGAATCTAAATTTAACGTTTCTGTGTATTTTCCAGAGTGGATTCAATTGCACGTAAGAAGAACTTAATATTGAAGTCCTATCAGAGTGCAAATATCATTGAGTTGCTTCATTATCACCAGTGTGACTCTCGGTCATCAACAAAAACAGAACATTTAAAATGTCTGCTAAACCTGCAAATTCTGCACATCCATGCCAGGTTTGCTGTCTTCCTAACAGGTAAGGTCACACAGCCTTAGTTCTGCCTCACTTTCATCTCGTCAGTTAATGCGAAAATAGGTCAACTCTAAATATGTCCTTGCAAGTGGGTTCATTGGATACCGTGATATATGTGGATGTATCCCAGATCAGCTGTTAGCCTGATAAATGCTGAGTGAGGGGTACTGTCTAATTAAAAGTCCTCCAACATAGTTTCTACTAAGTTTCATCATCTCCTACAGGTACTAACTGAATTTTATACTTATCCCTAATTTTTAATGTTTATGTGAATCTTCACCAAGCCTTTAAAAATTAAAGGAATAACTATAGTTGTCATTTATCAGTGGTTTTCAGCACACCTCACCCCCTCGTCCTACCCCTGTCCCCAAGGAAGCAGCTGCTCCTAAAGCTTCAAACCCTTCTTCATTAGAGCCAGACAATTAGGGAGTTTCACAAGTTTTCTTTTTTTTTAAACAAAGGAGTTTCTGCTACTTTTAAAAAGGTACATTAATATGTTGAATGACTCCATTGTATACCTGAGACTAATATTGTCAACTACACATTTTTAAAAGTACATAAATGAATTTTTCACCAAAAAAGGATATTTTTCTTTCTACAGAAAAGCCTGCTGTCTCCAGAGAAGTCTTTGAAAATAGCGGCATCTTTGTTACAGATGTAAATAACTTTATTGAAAATATACAAAAAGTAGCAGCTCCATTTAGGAGTAGCTATTGGTAAGCACATTTTTTCTGTAACTCTCCCATGTCAGCTGGAGTTGAGGGCAGATACTTTTGACATTTGTGTCTGTGAGGGAGCCAGTTGTTCCAAAACTGTTCTTTACCTTAATTTGTCATCATGCTGTAAATTAAAAACAACTGTTAACTTTGGGGTGGAAGTTGTGAAGTATTTACTAATGAATGAAATAACCAACCTCCTTTGAACTACCCATTTTCTCTATAATGTTCATTTTCATTGCAGTTCAATCCTGATTGCCAAGACAGATGATGTAACTTACAATGCACAGAAATATTCCCCATTAGGTATCATGCTATTTACAAAATAGTTGTTGGTTATTTTGTTTTAAAGATAGAATTATCAATTTTGAATTTACCCAGATGATTAAACTGCAGCTTGCCTAAACACCAATGATGCCAACAACAGATTAGTATTTTCCCTTTTGTTTGAAAAACTTTTAAGACACACAAAAGTCTTCTTATAATTGAAAAATCAATGTTCTACAACTTAGGGGAAAGTTTTCCTTCTTCTTTTTTTTTTTTTTTTTGTATTTTCTTAAAACAGCTGACTTCATTCACATGACAGTAGCTGTCCATTAGCTTTGGGTTGCGGTGTTAAATATTTTAAGTTATTTTAATTTAAAGCTATTAATTGAACTTACTGTTAAAAGTAATTTTATAAACATGTTTACTCAATTGTAGGAAAAATGAGTCTTTTAACCAATAGCTTTGTTTTTGCATGTTAATGTCAGCAAGACACAGGTAATGCATGTTAGTCTGTTTTAAAGGTTTTACCACCCTTGTAAAAACTACAGCCCTGTTTCATTTGCTGTTACTCAAAACAACACTACATAAAGTTAACCTTTTTCCGAAATGGTACAAATTTATAAAGTCATTTTTCACTTACTCATTTTGTAAATAGTGAACTTCAAAATCAACTCTAAGAAGAAATAATCACTTATTTATGACATTAGAAATAATTTCTACCGTTATCTTTAAATGAAAACCAAGCAAAAAACGTTTCTAAGATACAGCATCTCTTTGGAACAAAGGTTTTTGTAACTAATTTTTTTTTAATAAAGACAACTAAAAAACAAAAACCCAACTGTTTCTGCAGTGAATTGGTTTGTCAGGAAAGTTTTAGCACTTTTTAGGCCACTTAGCAGGAACAGCTAGGTTCCAGAGGAATCATGCCACGTTTATCATTTTGGCCTTGAACCATCAAGTCTAGCCCCAGACTCCCCTTGTGTTTTCCCCTCCCACAAGTCATGTGCACTGAGCAGCAAGCTACAGAAAGAGGACATTCATGGGACTTTTCATCACTTTTTAAAAATTTATTGATGAGAGAAACATTGATTTGTTGTTCCACTCCTTTAAGCACTCATTGGTGGTTTCTTGTATGTGCTCTCCTGACCAGACATCAAACCCACAATATCTAGGTGTAGTGGGTGATACTCTAACCAACTGAGCTACCCAGCCAGGGCCACAAGACTTTTCACCTGGCCCTTTTCTGGGTTGTTAAGACAGGTACAGAAAACTTCTTTCAAAAGCCACTCATCTGCTTTGTATACTTCCTACCCAAACAAAAGTATCAGTTTCACTCTTTGTTATTTCCTCACCGGGAGGACTAATAAAGTTTAATTATTTGATACTAGCATTTGCTTTGGAACCCATTTTATTTTTACCCCAGGGATAAGACTCTCATAAGAGGACCAGAACCCTATTTGGTACACTGAGGAAACATTTAGTGAGTACCTGTCAGCTGCTGTCTGTCCAACAGAGTCATCTTTCAAGTTGTACCTCAAAAGTTCAGCTCCCTTTGCTGAAAAGCCTTCCAACATCCAATCCACAAGGCCATAAGTTTCCATACCATCTTTTCTATATTTTAACACTTCACCAAGCCACAGAATAATGGGTCTAATCTGGACTATGGGTTCTTCCAGAAATTGTGCCTTCATCATCTTTATCCCGTTGGCCTGGGACATAGGTAGTATAATTAAATGAGGAACATGCAAAAGTGCTGGTATTTTTTTTCTTTCTAGATTAATATCAGTCCAGCTTTTAAGTCTGCCAGCATTAATAGTTCACAATAAATTATTATGGGCAGGGAAGGGAAAGACTAACTGGGATTTTAGATGATCTTATCACATAGATAAACAGTGATTCTCAACTGGGGTGATTTTAGATGTTATAACATCTGGAGACGTTTTTGGTTCTCAAACTGGGGAAGTGCTCCTGGCATCCAGTGGCTAGGTCAGAGATGCTAGTAAACATCATACAAGGCATAAGATGGGCCCTCACAACAAAGAATTATCTGACCAAAAATGGGTAGTATGAGATTTAGAAACTGATCTAAAGTAAATCAATCTGAATAATAATATAAATTATTATCCTCCTTGCTTTAACAGATTATCTACCTTAGTCATACGTCCTTAAGAATTTTAAGAATCAATATTCAGCCTGCGAGAATATGGTTGTCTTCATTCATCTGATAGCTAACACTGCATATTGCTATCAAAGGGCAAGGAGGTACCAGTTAAAAATGACTTCTAATTACAATTGAAGTTATGTGAAAATATTAAAGCATCTATTCCACCTGACAGTTCACTTATTTTCTTATGATATAAGCAAAGTTATCAAAGGCAGTAGCTTGCATTTGTATGGAAAGAATACTTGTTGTAAACCACTTATAAGAATATCTAAGAGTTTCAATTACATTGAGCCAGAAGAATATAATTTGGGGTCTACTCACAGCGAAGCCAGATACGACTCTTTATCCATCCAAGTTTGAACTTCCCGAGCTGTTAGTGACTGAACACTCACTTCACTCCAGCATCTCTCCTTGCATGAGTTTCAGCTCTACTGAAGGAAATAAACAGCTCTGTCGTGGTAGCACAATACTTAACTCTTGACCACCAGAAGACAAACAGACCAATTGAGAGGGAATTGGTTTCCAGAGTTTGGCTTTATTTTGCAGTACAGAAATCATATGGAGCCATTTTGAGGCAGACATCATTGAAGGAGAGGCTCTGTCAAATCAATACTGCATTGCAGCTTGGTCCATTGAAGAAGCCACACCTGGGATACAAAAGAAGCTTCTACCTTTACCTGCTTTGTGATAAGTTTCTTTCTCCTTTGCTCTCACCAATTTTATTAGGTTAAAACACCACACACAGGCTTCCTCCAGAATGACTCTTGAAGTCGAGTTCAGTTAGAATTTTAGACCCACATAAACCAACCATTGTGGCTAGGCTACATGGGCACTATCATAATACTTGACAGGACACAAATGTAAAGAAAGCTCTAGGGAAAACTTCGGTATGCTGTCCCAAGTTATGGAATATTTGACTTCAAATCTCCTTAATATCAAGAGGACAGATGGCACGCAAATTGTACTGATCCAGCTCTTGAGCAGCAGAAGCACATAACTGCAAAGGCTACACTGATTAAAAGATACAAATACTGTATCAAGTTCTCTGTATCAGTATCACAATGTTTTTTTTTTTAAACTTATCCTTCACTAGAAAAAAAGCCAGCATTCATTAAACAGTATATAGAATGTGCTCACCTGTCAATTCTGAACAGCCACTCCATGAAAACAAGTTAATACCCGATAATTAGAAAGGGGAGGTATATTTACTGGTGCAGTGCTCTGCAATCTCTCGGTTTAGATTACAAAAGCAGGCCTTACAATATTGATTTCATACAATATGCATTATTTGCCAAATTTTAAAGTTTGTCCTAATTAGATGATAACAATGGACTGCTGTTAGTCTTCCCCATAGATGTCATTTTTCTTGCGCTTCATTTCCTCAAAGTCAAACTCGGTTCCTGTCATCCTCTTATAGATGTCTTTAATGTCATCACAGGTGGTCTCAAAGTGAGTTGTAGCATCGTATGTACGGGAAATAAAGATCTGGAAATAAAAATTAGAAGGACTTGAAACTAAGGAAGTCTCCCAATAAAATCCGATAATACCCTTTTCAGATCACCACACTCACCTGACTTTCTGTTCCCAAATCTTTTGGTACAAGCAGGTCACTGATGCTAACAAATCTGGAGGAGAAAAAGAATTCAGTGAGCAGGTGAGCTGACCCCACACCCGCTCACTGCTTTGCCTGAAATGCAAATCCCAAAGGATGAGACTGGGAGGGATGACGGCTACTTGCTTTGTTCTCATGGAGTTTGCCCCACCATGGAGCCAAAATCGGTCTAGGATTTTAGCTGATAAAAATGAACACATCACTTACTTCTGTTCAATTGGTTCCAAGAGCTCCAAAGCTGGCTTGATTTCTTTCTCAGGTTCCTTGGTCTCCACAGTTGTACTGACTATGGCAATGTACTTCCCTTGTGCCGCCACATTGTGTGCGGAGGAGATCATGCAGACATAGATATCTGGAAACAAGTAATGCCATCTCACTGCCAAGGTTTGTAAACCTTGGGCATGTGGGCGCAGTCAGGTCTCACCTGTGTTTCTTTGAGGTGTGAATTAAAATTACTTGGAATAGACAATACCTTGTAAGTTTAAGTTTTATGCATATGGAGGCAAACAGGCTCTCACACACAGTATGCAAATACTCAGCAACATTCAGCCTTTTGGAGATCAAGGGTTTATGTGGCAGTGAACTGCTGGACTTGGAAATGAGATTTCTCTTCCCAGCTCTGTTACAGCCAACTATGGAAACCTGCAAAACCACAGTAACTACTCTGGGGTCTTCAGCCTCTCTGAACTCTGCATTTAGAAAGGTTCTGAATTACTAAGAAAGGTTTTATTACATACAGATGCTCCTTAACTTAAGTGGGGTTATATCCTGAAAAGCCCACAGTAGATATCGTTAAGTCAAAATGCATTTAATACACCTTACCTACCAAACATCATAGTTTACCCTAGCACAACTTAAATGTGCTCAGAACACTTATAATAGCCTACAGGTGGACAAAATCTCATTTAGTTCAATACTGTACTGAAAGTAAAAAACAATGGTTGTATGGTTATCACTTGCACCATCTTAAAGGTGAAAAATCCTAAGCTGAACCATCGTTAAGTGGGACTTTCTATACTGATTTCTCATTTATTTAATATAAAATTACAAATCAGTAAAAACTATTCTTGAGTGGTAATAAATTTACATAATTCCACAGGTTCCTCTTGTCTGTATACCACTAAGTAACTGCAGCATTTCCCATACAGAAAATAATTACTGGGTTCTCTTTTCCAGTCAGAAAATCGAAAGGGGAACTTTTTTGACTTTCAAAGACCCAGGGATCTGCTTGGGAACCCTTTACAAATTACTTTAGTTGTAAGTTCCTTTGTTCTAGTAATAATCTGTGATTTGGATTCCTATAAGGCACAAAAATACAGATAGCTTTTAACTGTATTTAAAAGCAATAACCCCTTTTAAGTTGAATTTCTGATTAAAGATTTTGGACTTTGGAAAGAGGTGGTGGATAAAAACTGGTTAAAACAAATAGATTATGAATGATGATTTTAAAGATAAATTCTGATCTTAATCAGAGAAATTTAAGTTGTGTTTTAGCACACTGTTAAAATCAAATATAAGTATTAAGTTGACAAGTAATGACAATAAAATTGCACTATTATCATCTCAAAATTGGAGTCAGGTCACTGAATAAGCTAAACCTTCATAGGCACATAATGTCAGAACCAGGAGAGACTGGACTGCTCATCTTAGATTCTGAACTCTATAGAAGAATCAGAGGTCCAAAGCCATAGATGCAGGGCTGAGGCAGGACCCCTAGGCTAATTTAACTTGTCCATTCAGTGTGATGATTTAGGATCTCAGCTAGAAGGGATCTATCACATTTTGTTTCCCATGTGTTACGAAACTAAGGTTGCCTCTTCACTGTAACAGAGCAGATCAAATTAGGAATTTGGGATAAAACAAAAAAAAATAAATGATGTCTAGCAAAAGTCTACAAACATCTGCTGGTCATCCAAACTCACCTGACTTCCTGTTGACCTGGTTCTGTGGAATAATGATCTGGCAGGAGTTGGCATCATTGGTATTCTTGATGGGGTGACTGAGGATACAGATAACTCGGATCACCTGACCCACTTTTTCTACCCGATCTTTTACATAGCTGGGGTCACAGATGAGCTGCTTACAGCGAGCAATCTGTAACAAAACATTTAATGACTTTATAATCTTCAGTGTCCATAATGTTTTCAGACAGTATACTAAAGCCCCTGTTTCTTGAATATAATTGTTATTTTCATAAAGTTAACTGTAGACATTTATTGAACTACTGATAACTATTCAAACTAGCTTTGCCAAGTATCTCTACATATTTTCCTGGAACAGATCCATTAATTATAAATCCTATTCAAGTATTAGGAAAACTGTTGCATAATGTTCAGAAGTTTCAGAACTAAGCAGACCAGAGTCAAATCCTAGCTCAATCCAATCTCAAAGAGTTGTTAGCATTACATGAAAGACTGTAATTAAGGGCTGTCATTATATGAGACTGCACCAAGGAAAGAGTAAAGGTTCTATAAATAGTACAAGTATTACAAACCAGCCAAAACCATTCTCATTTTAACACTTTCTAAGTAAAACTTCAGTTGCAAGATATAAACGATAGTCTTCTTCCCCTTTATATCAAAGCCTTGACACTTCCTAAGAGGAAGCTGCTGTGTGACACAAAGAATGGAATAAAACTGCAAAAAAAAAAGGACTTTGAGATATCAAAACATTTATCCCCATTTCCTAAACATGTATTATGCTGAAAGTTCAAGGTAGTTAGAAAAGATCTCTAACAATAATAAAAATTCAGATACCCAACTAGTGAGTGTTGTTTAAATTGTCCTAACCCATGGAATACCATCAGATATACCAAAATATTTTTTTTAACTTAGTTCTTGAGTTTCTTTTTGAGCAGTTCCATTTGTTAAGAGTTGGTATTTCATGAAGGAGAAGTGATCTAGTTTTTACAGACCGACATCATTGGTATCACCTGAGAGCTTGCAAGAAAACGCAGCCCCGCCTCTGACCAGTTACTGAATGAGAATGTGCCCTTCAACAAAATTAACGACTTATGTTCAATTCAAATTTGAGAAACACTGCTCAAAACTCCACCTAGGCAGCTCCACAGCTAAACCCCAAATTAAGTGTTAATAATTAACATGAATCTTTAACAATTTATTAAGTAATAACAAAATGGTTAGTATTGCCCAAGCCCAATTTCAACCAATAAATTTTAAGTGGTACAAATAAAGCTAAATTTAAATGAAAACTTGAGAAACAGGCAAGAAACCACAGCATATACAGGATACTTAGCACTTAGAACCCATCCATAATGCACCTTTTAGTCTTACGTAGAAGCAACAATCAACACTATAGAAGTACTGATGTGTTTTCTTAAAACACGGCCTTGGTAACTAGTCCTTGGTCATAATGAATATCAATTTACTATAAGAAATCACATAGTGTGAAATCTAGCATCAGTGTCCATACAAATTAAGTACTTATTAGATAAAAAGTTTTCACAAAAACAGTATTTTTAAATTATAGAAGCTACTTACCTCTCCTTCAGATTTAACACCAATCACTTTTCCATTTTCCACAATGATTTCTTCAATTGGTTTATTCAGCATGTAGGTACCTCCATAAATAGCACTTAGCCTAGGTAATTTTTAAAATTACAATTGATACTTTGTAACTGTTTCAACTACTAAAGTCTTCTTTCTTAGATCTTAATGAACTCATTAAGGCAATATATATTTGCTCATTTGCCTTCTAGAAAGTATTAGTTTAAAAGTCATTAAAGCATCACTTATAAAACAGAATCAAAACCATGAAGTGATGTCTCATTCAGTTACTAATGTTAAGTCGTCACCGCCCCCCACCGCCCCCAAAAAAGAGACTAGTAATGGAGGAACAGAGTAAATGGGTCTAATCCTCCTGCATACAAATAAAACTACCAGGAGGCAATGGAGAGTGACTAAAAGCAGGCAGACACTGAGAAAGAGACTTGAAAAGGGAAAACTGGATGAGATCTTTATGTGGTTTACATGGATGCCTCTTCCTGAGTGAACAAACTCCCCAGGACTTACACTTATAACATGTAGGGGCTAGAACGGAAGTAAAAAGTCTGGGATCTTAATGACTTAAGATGACATAGGATAGAATTTGGAGTTGTTAATGAAGATGAAAATTGTCCGAGGAAATCCTAAAATGGCAGCCACCAAATTTATAAAATCGCTTCCAATCCTCAACTAACTCCAGAAGTGTTTGTATGTCAGGGAGATTACAAGGAAGCCAGAAAAAAGCAACAGCTGAAAAACTAAAAGACTTCAGAAGAGGTTACAGCTATGAGTCATAAGGACAAATGAGTCTGAAATCTGAAACTGCCTTATTAGAGGAGCTTGGTAGATAGCCTGGGCTTCCCACCAAACCCCTAGGAACATACACCTATTGTACCAAGACTAACAAGTTAGCCAAAAACAAAAGATCCCCCCTGGCAAAGTGTAAAATCAAGCCTCCAAAGCTCAAAGTGAACTCACGTGCATACTCAAAAATTTATACTCTTCAGAGAAAGACTCTAGCATCTCTACAATGTATCAGTAAATTATGTCCAATATACAATCAAAATTGAGTGAAGAAACAAGAAAATGCGATCCAAAGAGGAATTAGCAATCAACACATAGAAAAAAAATTAATTAAAAAAATTTAATAATAAAATATATGTCCATTCTCACCACCTCTAGTCATCATTTTTCCACTAGGCCCAGCCAGAGCATAAAGGCGGGGGGGCAGGAGAACACAAAGGTTGTAAAAGAAGCTAATTTCTCTGTTCAAAGATGATACAGTTCGTACAAGGAAAATTCTAAGAATAAAACTAGTAGAACTAATAAGCACAAGGTCACAGGATGTAAGTTCAGTATATATAAATCAATTATATTTCTGTATATTCTCAGTAAATGAAATAAACTCATTAACGGTAACATCAAAATAACCAAACACTCTGAATAAACTTGAAAAAAAAGGTGCTTGATCCCTACAATGAAAGCTACAAGACGTTGCTGACAAACAAAATCTAAGTACATGGAGAGTGCACATTCATGGATTGGAAAATTCTCCCCCAAATTGATCTATAGCTTTTATTAAATTTATTGGGGTGACATAGGTTAGCAAGATTATATAGGTTTCAAGTGTGCATTTCTATGATACATGATCTGTATGTTGCACTGTGCCCACCACCCGAAGTCATTTAATCTTCCATCACCATACATTTGGCTCCCTTTGCCCTTTGCTACCCCCTAATCTATAGATTTAATTAAATCCCAATCAAAATCCCAGCAAGCAAGTTTGTCTAGAAACACAACCTGTTCTGAAATGCAAAGGACCTCAGCCAAAACAATTTTGAAAAAGAACAAAGCTGAGGACTTGCACTACCTGATTTCAAGACAATATAAAACTATAACCCTACCTCACCCCAAACACCAGTATTATTTCAAGATGAATCACAGATTTAAACACAAAGCTAAAACTATAAAGCTTCTAGAAAACAACATTTTAGAGCATTTGTGCTCTTACGGTAGGCACAGCTTTCTTAAGACAGGACCCAAAAAGCACTTTGCATATATATCTGACAAAAGACTTGCTGCCAGGATACATCAAGATCTACAAATCACAAAGACAACCCAGTCTTTAAATATGTGCAGAAAACATGAATAATCACACCACAAAATTATACAGCCACCAAGCTCATGAAAAGGTGATCAATATCAGTCCTCAAGAAATGCAATATAATGAAGTAGCACTGCACACCTACTTGGGTGGTTAAAAAGACTGATGACACAAAATGTTGACAAGGACGTGGAATGACTAAAATTCTCACACGTGGCTGAGTGTTTGTAAAATGGTACAACCACTCTCACCAGTTGTTTCGCAGTTACTTAATGAAGTTAAACACTTGCACCATCAGCAAGCAATTCCATTCCTGGATTCCGCCCCAAAGAAATGACAGGTGTCGGGGGTGGTGATTATGAGGTGATACAAGGGAAGTTTCTGGAATGAGTAAAATGTTCCGTATCTTGATTCTAGAGTTTTGGTTACACAAGTTTATACATTTATCAAACTTTACATTTTTATTATAGATCTGTGGTTTCACTGAATGTATTAAGTAAAAATAAACATCTCATTATTCACGGACATATCCTATCTCATTTTCCACAACCATATCTCATACTGCTGCTGAAGATTCAAAATCAGAGGGGTTTTATCAAGCAGGTTAAATATGGACTCTTACCTTGCAAATCCCTGTGGCAGTTCTCCAAGACCATACAGTGGATAAAGGTATGGGCTTTTGCCATATCTTGCCAAAGACTCACTGTAAAGTTTAATCCTATTAATGGTTTCACAACATGGTTGATCTAAATAGCTGGAGAAGAGGAAATAAATATTACAAAAGGGCTACAGTTTTCATTCTTGTGTTCAATTTAAAATCTTCTTCTGAAGTGATTTCAATTCAGTACCTTTTTATTTTACTTAAAAGGTTCTAAAATTAATTTGCAACTAGAACCTCTTCTTTCATTGCATAACATGGCTATACATTTGTTAGAATTTCCACATTGGAAAACAGGGCAATTCAGTTAGCATTCCAAAAAATATATAAATCTAGAAATAAAAAACTTACTCATCAGTCCTGTAAAGTGCCAGGGCATGACCAGTAAAATCTATAACATCTTGGCCCAAGTCAAATTTCTTATACACCTCTCGCATTGCAGTCTTCTTAGGATCAATGCCCTCGAAAGTTCTAGCATCGTTTTCATCGAAGTTGGCAACATACACTAGGAATTTTCTGAAGCGACGTTTTTCAAACAGCCCCATTAAACCTAAAACAGAATTTTTCAAAAAGCACACACTCACAATAGGACACTGGAGAAAAGAGTGAAAGAAAAAGTTTAAATATGCCATATTATTGCCTGAGATGTTCTAGCACTCTGTGCAATTTAAGATATGAGAGTTTGGACAACTGTAAAATAAACTGAATACTTACAAAAGATCAGTTAGGTCTTCAATTAAATAGTACAATTACAAGTAATTAAGTATAGTATGTTTAATTTTATCTCCTATTAGGTATAAGGTAAATACAACTCTGCAAAACTATTATCAGGAAGATGTGCAGCTGAATGTTGTTTTAACTACTCTAATCGATACTCAGCCAACTGCCTAAAATTCTGAATGCTCTTCCTTTTCTTTTTTCTGTATACTAAGATACACTCCAGCATTTAATGGAAAAGAAGCTTAGCTACCAAGACGAAACTGACCTCAAAGAAATTTAAAAGTTGATTACGATGCTAGTCACTTACTTCTATGAAGTCCAAAATAATCAGTTCACTGCTTTGTACACTTAAAACGCAGATGAGTAGACAGCTATAAACTACCACATAATAAATCCTCAGCTCTTCCTACTAATTAATCAGTATTCCTACTACTAGTATATAGCTGGCAGAAAGACATGGGCAAAGGAAAAGAATTTATTCTGGTTTTACAGTCTCCTCCTTCCCCTTCTCCTAAACTGTACAGCTGCTTCCAAAAACAACTATAGCTTTAAAAATAAAAAACTCTCAAACGTTTCTTTCATATCTGTTGACAGTTTAATATTCTGATATTTTTAACATTTCCCAAAACTATAATCGAAACCAACAAAACTGAAAATTCAAATGATGAGGAGGCTATTAATGACAGATGACTGCATTTTTTTAAAAATAGGTACAACCTAGCTTTAACAGACAGACAGAATGCACACACAGTAAAAGGCATAAAATTAAAAGGCAATAATCTAGCACCATAACAGCACCACAGTTAAGACACAAGCTTAATTGTCAGGGGTAGGAGTAAGACATCAAAAAAAAAAATGAGTCGCTATTACAGTGTACTTGTAACTCAGGTATCATATGTGGACAGTGCCTGTTGGAACCTACAGCTACCACCAACAGTTTACTAGGGATTACTGCATAACTTTTTAAAAAATCAGAATAAAAATCTTCAGTGTTTTCTTAAATTCCCTTCCCTTTCCTCTTCTTTCACTTCCTTCCCTCCCCTGGAACCTTATGCCTGATGGCCAGAATCAGCCCTGCTCGTTACTCCTGTTTCACAGAAAACAGATGCTCCAGCTGCTTCTCCACCCCTTTCATGTGGCCATGCATGATGCCAACTAGTGACCTCTATGACTAGTGCTTATTGCATCAGAACAAGATAACGCTGCAACTACAAACATTTTGGAGATCCAGGGCTCACTGTGAAAATCATGACTGAAAGAGTTCAAATATTACTTCCTACTGTGTAAATTTTATAGCAACTACTTGTATAATTATGCCTTCCTATCGAAAACTGTAGCCCCCCCATACTCCCTCCTCCTCTAAACTTTCTACGTAGTATTATTATCACCATGATATACTTTTCCTTATTTATTCATAGCTTGTCTCCCACTAATGTAAACTTCATTAGGAAAGCATTTTTTGTTTACTTTCGTCCTTCTGTTGAACCCTCCCTACTCTCAAACCTAGAAGGGTACTGCACATGGCAAGTGGTCAATAAATATTCAATCCATATAATTAACATCTGATAGCAAATATAAAAGAAGCTGATTTATTCATATACTGGGTGTACCATATAGAAAGAAAAAATTCAAATTATATAAAAGAATGAGAAAAAAAATCTTTTTCCAAATTAGTCCTGAGTAGTGTCTTACCTGCATTTCAAATGGTTTGATTTTACTTCATTCACTTCCATACTGAGGCTTACTTACCAAAAAAAAGAACCCAACATATCAAGACTTTTAAGACATAAAAAAAGCTACAAAATCCAGAGCAGTTTCAGTAAGAAAACTGATAAAAGCTTTCCAATTAACTAACAAGTGTAAGATTTGACCACAGATTTTAAAAATAATTGGAGTAGAATTATTACCGTAAGAAAACTGAGATATGATATGGGGCACAACACAGAATTCTAATGAGGGGCCCAAATGACCTAACTCCGGTGAGCAGCAGGCTGCTGCAGCAAACACAGCTCCTCAGAACGTCAGAAGCCCTGGGACTCACTTTACCATCTGCTTTACCAAAGGTGACTTTTGATGTCAAGGTGCTCCAGATAAAATAGATGCCTCACAGCACTAAAGAATGAGAATAAACTGAAGATTTAACTTAGACGGAAGATTTTGCTGCGTACACTTCAAAATATTCATGAAAACTTCTCAAACCATTTCTAAATGTATCTGATACCAACACTACTCTAGAGGCCTTATATATTTCTCACTGATTTGACAAAAATAGTATCTGACCAAGCAACAAATATTCATTGGTAACTTGGGGTTTTAGCTGGTATCATGATCTATCCAGCACAAGAACCAACTGTGTCTACAGTTCCTTAAAAAAAAAAAAAAGTGCCGATGGTAGCAGGCTACATTAATAGAAATATATTGTCCTAGGAAAGTAATAGTCCCACTGACACCAAGCAGACAACATTTAGAATATTATGTCTGGTCTGGCAAATCAGAGAATTTCCCCCAAAAAGTGGCCAAGAGATCAAGATAGCATATTATATGAGAAACAACCTCAAAAACTAGAAATATTTAGCACAAAGAAATAAAATCGGAGATTATGTAATTTGTTAAAATATTTTTTTAAACCCTGGCTGATGTGGCTCAGTGGGTTGAGTGCCAGCCTGGGAGCCAAAAGGTCACTGGTTCAATTTCTGGTCAGGACACATGCCTGGGCTGCAGGCTAGGTCCCCAGTTGGCAGCATGCGAGAGTCAGCAGATTGATGTTTCTCTCGTATGTGGACGTTTCTCTTCCTCTCTTTCTCCCTCCCTTCTCACTCCAAAAAAATAAATAAGATATGTAAAATAAACCATTTTTTAAAAACTATATTTCCAGACTATATATAGTACAGTGGTAAGAGTGCAGGGGTCTAGAGTCAGATAAATCTGACTTCCAAACAGTTCTACCAGTCAGAAGTTATACTATTTTGTGCTTTTCTTTCACACTGTTATACCTTGGTTTTCCCACCTGTAAAGTAAAGATAATAGCACCCACATCTCACAGGGTTGTAGTAAAGGACTATATAAAATACGGATAATGCACATAAAGTACTTAGTACATACATGCTGGCACATAATGTTCAGTAAATGTGAGCTACTGGTAAAAATTCCTAAAACTGTATACTAAAACAGGTAAATTCTACTCTATGAAAACTATACCTCATTAAACCTTAGCTTAAAAATATATACATTAACATATTTGCTTATTTTTGCAAAAAGAAGGATACACCAGAAACAAGTAAAAATGATTACTTATCAGGGTAGAAAGAATGGAGTGAAAAAGGTAAGAATAAGAACTACGCTCCAAATGTATCTTTTGATGCAATTTTGATTTTCGTATCATATAAACGTTTCATATATTTGAAAAAATTAAATTAAGAAGGGAAAAACAGAGCTGCCAAAAGGTAAGTCCTTCAATTCTTATTAAATGAAAGTGGTGGTTAAAGCTATTAATATACATAAGAGTGTTAGGACTACACACTTCTGGGTTATTTATCCAAAGATATTAAAATCACTAATCTGAAGAGACATGCACCCCTGCGTTCATTATACATTACAGCCAAGAAGCAAGCTAGGTGTCCATCAATAGATAGAGAAGATCTCTCTTTCTCAGTCTATCTGTCTCCCTCTCTGTCTCTCTCACACACACACCATCCCCCACCCCCCCACATACAGGAATATTACTCAGCCACTGAAAAGATTATTTGGCTACGTTACAACATAGATAGACCTAGAGGTGAAATATGTTGAAGACAAATACTCTATGATTTTACTCATATGTGGAATCTAAAAAACAAAAGAAACACAAACAAATACAGAGAACAAACTGATGGTTGCCTGGCAGCAGGGGGTAGGGGATGAGCAAAAAAGGTAACGGAGAATAAGAAGTACAAACTGCCAATTATAAAATAAGTCAGGGGGAAATAATGTAGAGCACAGTGAACACAGTCAATCATATTGTAGTAACCATGTATGGTGCCCAGTGGATACTAGACTGACTGTGGTGATCACTTTTTAAGTTATATAAATATCTAATCACTATGTTGTATACCTAAAACTAATATAATATTGCATGTCAGCTATAATTAAAAATAAATTTAATGATACATAAATAAGAGCTCAAAGAGAATAAAGATGAAAGAGCATAATGTTTAAAAGGACTGTATTCAAACTCTTGAACTCTTTATTTCTATGACCACACTTTATTGGATTAAATTCACTGTCATTTAAAAAGATTTAAAATATTTTCTGATCCATGATTAAACCACTAAATCCTTTCAATTTAATTAGGAGCCATTTCCTTCCTTCCCCAATTGTTAATTCTAACCTAGCCACAATTGTTAGTGGAGTTTTTTTACTATCTGGCTAAATTGTCTTTCAACGTTTTAGACCCAGTATTTTCTCCCCTAATAGCAAAAAGTAAATAAATGGAGTTAGAGAACCTGCCAAAATAAATGAAAAAATTTTTCCACGCTTATGCCAAAATAAAATTACTGGAGAATTTATAAATTTTTCCTATTCTCCCAATCCAAACCTTTCCCTCCTCTAAACTCCTAAAACACTCAGTATCTAAAACTCATCTACCCTTTAGTCATACAAATCTGCTCTTTCTCAAACTGCTCTGCATAATAACTAGAACACCCTAAAGAACAGAGGTCTTTTCTAGGGGTGTTAACTATTTAAAAGAGAGGTCAGAATAGAAAATGTTAACCAGGAATCTTTGGTTGACTCTGTGGAGGAAAAAATTTAGGACAGAGAATAAAATCACTCCATACTCACTGGAAATTCCTAAAAATAGAGATTTTTGAGAATAACAACAGCCATTAGAAGATGGGTTTTGCCCAAACAGAGGTCTTTTCTTTTTCAGCAGGTTGGATAATACAGGCTAGATCAACTTGGTACTGTGATTAGTAAGTACACAGGCTCTGAAGCAATCCTACCAGGGTTTCAAGTCCCATCCTGCTACTTAAATCACCTATGTATTGTCAGGTTTGAGTCTCCTCCTCTATAAAATAAAAACTTTACCTCATAACGATATTTTAAAAGAAAATGTCAAGTGTTTAGCACAGAGCCTAAGATATAGGCAACAAAAAAACAATAGCTCTTATGAATTATTATAATAAAAAGAGCATTACTAGACCTAGATAGGCTCAGACTCGTCAGCAACAAGCTACATGATATCGGGATGGTCATTTAAACTCTCTTTACACTTCAAAAGGGTAGAAAATTTTGAGCATTGTTTATTGAAGGAGTCTCAACTGCCCAGAATGCTGTCTGGCACATAACAGACATTCAATAAATGTTTGTTGATTGAATGAATGGACGATGGTTGATGTAAAGGACATTAAATTTAATCTCTAAGATTCATTTTCCATTGTAAAATCTTAACATTCTGAGAAAATAAAATAAAACTACTTACTAGATGCCAGGGCTTCTGCTTCAGTGGAGGGAACCTTGTAGATTTTTCCTCCCTTATAGACAAAGCTCCCTTCAGTCACTTTGAAATCCAGGTAACGGGTGACCTCTGTATAAAGCAGCATCTTAACCAGCTGACCTATAAAAGTCACACAATTCAAACTGTAACCTATATCCTGTACCCTTAAAAACTAGCAGAAATAGCCCTGGCAGGGTTGCTCAGATGGTTAGAGTGTTGTCCTGATATGCCAAGGTTGTGGGTTCAATATCCAGTCAGGGCACGTACAAGAACCAACCAATGAATGCATAAATAAGTGGAACAACAAATCAATGTTTCTCTCTATCTCTCTTTCCCTCCCTTTCCCCCTTCCTCTCTAAAATCAATTTAAAAAAAGAGAAAAAGAGCCCTGGCCAGGTGGCTCATTTGATTGAGGTGTTTTCCTGTGCATCAAAGGCTGTGGGTTCGATCCCTGGTTGGGGCATGCACAGAAAGCAACAAATTGATGTTTCTGTCTCTCTCTTTCTTTCTAAAAATCAATTTAAAAACACTCCTTGGGTGAAGATTTAATAAAAAAAGAAAGAAACTGAAAAGCACAAATTCCTCAAAAGTTTTGTCTGAGTTGCCTCTGTAAAATATAATGGAAACTTTAAAGAAACCTAACCTATTTGAAGTAGTATTATAATTCTCATCTCGTACCTGTAATAATTATTGTGTGGCTTTTACAAAAGCAAGTTGAAGAAGTTATTAACCTTGAAGTTGAAACATTAAAAAATACTTCTACATATGCTAACACATAGGCATGCATTCTATTTTTCTCATTTAAAATAAGACTCTGGAAACTTTTTGTAGGAGTTACTGGACAATGTTATGAAAATATTGGGAGGCCATTAGTATTAGTAAATGTACTTTTATTTCTGTCAGTTTTTTAAAAAACTGATTTTAGAGAGGAAGAACAAAACATCGATGTATTGTTTCACTTATTTATGCATTCTTTTAAAAACCAAATAAAATTATTTTAAAGCTCATCTGAAAGAACACATTAACAGTCAAAATAAAAAGGTTTTTTTAAGAACATGAAATAGTGAGAAGAGCTTTATGCAGCCAGATGTTAAAGTACATAGTACAGTTATAGTAATTCGTGTACATATTAGTCAAAAACAGTGCAGACCCACATATAAGAATTAAATATATTACAAAAGTTTAAATCACAGTGGAAAAGATAAATGGTACTGAGGAACTGACTTGCCATTTTTAAAAAATAAATTTCAATCTCTACTTCTCAAACAACAGGATAATAAAAATAATTTATAATAGATAATAGGTGGGAAAAAAACTATAAAACTATTTAAAAGCATATTTAAAAGCAAGTATTAGTATCCTTATAACCTTGAGGCAAAGGGAAAAATTTTAAGCATACCCTTTCAAATCAAAAATAATAAAAGGAAGAAAGATCAACCTAAATGGCTACATGAAATTTAAAAGCTTTTGTACACACATACACAAAAATACAACAGTAATATAGAAGGTTGATCACAAACCAGGAAAGATTATTTTCAACATATTTTTAAAGGGGATTTAAAAGCCTTTATAAAGAGCTCATTACATCAATAAGAAAAAACACAAAACTTCAAAAGAAAAAATGTGTAAAAGCACAAGGCTAAACAGTTCACTAAAAAAAAAAGCCAATAAACACCTACCAATCATTTCACCCTCTAAGAGATATTTTAAAAATCCATTATTTTGTCTTTTAGTACAACAAAATGACAAAAACTAAACTGGGTTTTGGTAAAGGTACTGAGAAAGGGGCATTCTCACAGTCTACTGGTGATTAGCAATATAAAGGAAAAGCCTTAAGAAATCATTCCCTTTATCCCCCATAATACACTTCAAGGAGTGTACAATGAGATTTATCACATAAAAACTCTCTCATACATTCATAGTATATCTATTGAAAAACACGTTGACTGGAGAGAAAAACTAAAAAATATATATTTTATATATATATATGGCCTGGCAGTTTATACACCAAAATATTAACCATATTCTAGATGGTAATTTATGGTTATGTAAATTTTATTTCCTTTCTGCTTAGCTGTATTTTCTAATTTTAATAATTACATTAAAAATTTTGAGTTTACAATTCACCTCAAAACAATTTAGTTAACATTAAATTATTTCAGAAAAAATTCAAATAAGATCTTTGCATTAAAACAAATTACAGCCCTTGCCAGGAAGCTTAGTTGGTCAGAGCATCGTCACAATATGCCAAGGTTGCAGGTTCGATCCCTGGTCAGGACACATACAAGACTCAACCAATGACTGCACAAATAAGTGAAAGAGCAAATCATTGTCTTTTCTCTTTCTCTCCCTCTCCCCCGCTAAAAAAAAAATCAATCAATAACTTTCTTTTTAAACTACAGAATATAAACTCAAAAAAGGGGAAAGGATGGCACATACTTTATTTTAGTGAGCATAAATTGACTTATACCAACAATTTAGTTTTTCAATGTCATCTCAGAAAAAGACAGTACCACAGCAATCTAAAAAGATACTTAGTTCTTCTAATTAAAAATGAGAAAAAATATTTTTAAAAATAACTTTAAAAGCCAGCAAACTAAAAAGACATTGTTTCTGAAGGCCCAATTATCTAAGAGTCACCAAAACATCAAGAGAAAAGCCTCTTATAAATGCTTAGAATTTTGATATATGCGTCATATTGTACCACATCACATCATAATTTTCTTTCTTCAGAACCAGTAATTAATAAGTCATCCCATTTCCCTCCATTTTTTTTTTAATCCTCACCCAAGGACATGCTATTGATTTTAAAGAGAGGAGAAGGGAGGGAAGGAGAGAGAAAGATGTTGAGAAACATGGATCGGATTCCTCTCATGAGCACCCCATGCACCCCAACTGGGAACCAAACCCACAGCCTTTCGGTTTAGGGTGACATGCCAACCAACTTCACCTCACCATCCAGGGCTCCCTCCATTTTTACTGCTTCCAGACACCTCTAATGCACCGTGTTACTCACCATACTGTAACCATTCAAAAAACTCCATTTCCATATACGTGAAATAATACTGACAAGACTTAGTTTCTACTTTTAAATCAAATTCTGTCATCAATTTGAATTAGGATTATTTACCATTAGCCATAAGGAACTTGGGAATTAAGTCAACATTCCAGTCTCTTCCTCTCCCCATTGATGCTGGTGGTGCTCCTGGTATTTTAAATCTTTTGTATAACTGAAACCAAAACAAAACATAGCCATAATGTAACAAAATTTAATTTTCAATATACTGTACAACTGTTTTTTTGATGACATGATTTTGGTATAATAATACCACTACATGAGGTAAAGTATAACAAGGGTATTTCATTTTTAATCATATAAAACTGTTAGTGAAGTTACAATACATAGGTAAACTAAGTATTATATATTACTAATGATTGCTAAAATAAGTATTGCAAACGTATTTGTTTTTACTAGCAGAAAAGCAAGAATATAAAGCTTGTCAATGACACACTAATTCTGCAGATACATTCCTTAATCCTTTAAACTCATTCTCTCCTGAACAGAAAGCTATCAAAACCTTTGACAGTTTAAGGCGTAGTTTTGCTTCTGTAGTTATATAAGGAGTTGAAAATAAATTTTGGATTCTTCATATCAGAAAAGATAATTAAAATTAGTTCTAGTTAATTTATACTTTGTATGAGATAAACAGAAGCTCTAGATGAAAGCCTGCCATTTAAAATTTGAGAATATTCAAATTCACATATTGCTAAAGTGGAACAGAATAAGCAAAGTGGGTACATATTTACTCAATAAAAATCCTCAAGTCCTTGCATATATTCACAAAAGGAGAAAAGAAGGGGAGAGGAGGGGAGGGCAGAGCAGGGGAGGGCAGGGGACGGCTGGGGAGGGGAGGGGAGGAAAAAGAAAAGAGAAAAGAAAAAAGACAAGATAGCTTACTCATCTCATTGAAGATCAACTAATAAATGTACTAGGCATGGAAGGAATGGTGCCAACAAATCACTCCACAGGTTACTCACAATGAAGAGTACTGGTGGTAATCATCTTACCAGGGTCAAACTTAGCATCATGAACACTGGAGCCACCAGACATTACGTGCCTGCTGATATGATGTAATGTTAAGTACCCAAAAATATTTCATTATAAACTAGCCTGGACTTTTCAAAGGAAAAAGAAAAAAATTGGAGAGACTTCGGTAGATTAAGAGAATAAGGCGGAACAACCCAAAGGCAATGTTTAAACTGGTTTGAAAACAACACTACTACACAATAACATTCTTGGGAATCACTGGAAAGTTTGAATATGGTCTGGATATTATTAATTTTCTTAAATGTGATATTAGTATTATGTAGGAGAATGTTATTCTTAGCAGATGAATTCTGAAATATTCAGATCAGTATCATGATGTCTGTTACTATCAATGGTTCGATACTAACAACACAAAAAGACATTAAGCAAATATAGCAAAATGTTAACTCTTAAATCCAGTGGGAGGTTTCAGATTCAGTAGTATTCTTTTAGCTTTTATGTATACCTGTTTTTTTAAAAAACTATTTGATAGAAATATTAAGTTTATTTCATCAAAGTCATTATTTAAGAATCGATGATATCTATGTATCACCTACTAAAAAACACAGTACAGTTCACATCCATTCATGTGGACGTTGAACAAAACGTCACATAGAGAAATGAATATATTTAGTAAAACACACTTTGGAAATGCTTCATATGCCCATGTTCTAAAAGAGTAGGGAACAGGGCAGTATAGCAAAAGGAACTAAGCTTTGTGCAGTCATATAACCTAGGTGCACAACCCATTTCTGTGATTTTTAACTGCAGGAAAACTATTCTGCCTGAAAAATAGGGATAAAAATCTCCTTTTGAGTGACTGGGAAAATAAATTAGACCATGAGGAAAACACTGGAATTGGGCCTGGCACACATTAGGTCATCATCAAAAGTCTGTACTTCCATTAACTTTGAGAGGTAACTGCTCCAGATGGCAACAAAGGGCACAATTTCAATTTCTACAAGCCTCAAACTAAGAGCTCCTAAAAGTTATGATGCCACAGCTAATCCAGTTAATTAAAAATTAAAACCACCTCAAAGGAGTTAAAAATGAGATTCACAAGTAAAAGATTCAAAGTATAAAAGGCATATTATTCTAATACTTACATCTTCCAAAGGTGTTATAGATGCACTTTCTCCTCCATAATATGGGTTTCTATCCATGTGAAGAACTTTCTTTCCGTTCACTGACATGATACCTGATAAGATACATTCCTACAAGGAAAGCAGAATTATCTTTAAAAGAAGGAAAGTGTTACAGCATGTTTCAAACAGATACTTTTTTTAAAGCCTCTCATGACACACTATTTTAGTAACTAACACATAATGTAGGTGAAATATATGGCGTATTCTAAGGATAAAGCCCTAAAACAGTGTTCAAAGTGTAGTCTACAGAGCCCTGTGGGTCCCAATGTTAAAAATATATTTATAATAACACTATTTTCCACTGTGCTGATATTAGCAATGATAGTGCAAGATAACTACAGGATAAAATGACTTAAGGTAGTGACTCTTAACTGCACTAGCCATTACATCCTGCACCGCCAGGTACTCAGTTTAAAACAAGGCCAATTTCACTTAATGTCCTTGGTGACACATTAAAAATTATCTATTATATGTACACATAAAGCCACTGTGGCTCAAGGAAAACCTTTTGTGTGACAGATTTATAGGCTGAATTAGCTTCTCTTTTTATGAACCATCATTTTTATTTGAAAAAGCCACTGAAAAACAAACTATGATTACTCAGACTTAGGTTATTTGGCAGACATTTTCTCAAAAATGAATGTCAAGGATATAACTAACAGTACCTGTTGCCGAAAACAAAAAGTCAAAATTGTGAATGAAGATTTGAATTCTGGAAAACTTGTATCCCTCTCCAGGGTATAGGAGATTCCCAATGCTTAAAAAACATCAGTGGTGTTATCTACAAATATGAGTTTCTGGTACTGTATAATGAAATGTGTCAACAATACTGAAGCTCTGCGTTACTCAGTAAACCAGTATTTTCCAAATAACCACTGAAATGATGTTTAAAATCATGGTAGGGGATAAAAGAGGAATTCAAAGTGCAAGCTAGTTTAATGGATTTTAATGTAATACAATAGGAAATGTTCACTGATGTGTTTTCAGATTTCTTGGTGCAATTTATGTAAAAAAAACAGCTCCCATTTGTGTTTTGGTGTGAATCAAAGAATATTCATAATCTGAGAGGCTACTAAAACACTTCTGCCTTTTCTACCTACACGTTGTCTGTATGAGGCCTGATATTCTTCATATACTTCGGCTAAGAAAATATATCGCAAAAACTGGAAACCAAAGCAGTTAAGGGAATCCAGCTATCTTTTAAGCCAGACATTAAAGGGATCTGCAGCAAATGGAAAACAATGATACTCTTCTCATAAAGTTATTATTTTGGGAAATATAGCTCTACTTCATCAAACATTATACATGTTAACATCTAACGGGTTTAGCATTGTTATCTTTAAGTGAATTAACACATTTTAAAAAAATTCTCAGTGTTGATTTTTAATACAATAAATATCAATAAATATAAACAAAAGCTCTTCAGGGTCCTCAGTTTTTAAGTGTGTAAACAGATCCTGAGACCAAAGAGTTTGAGAATTAGAACCCTAAAGGAAGCATCCAGGATAACCACTAATAAACTGACAATCAATAGAGGATTATAAATGACCACTCTCAGGAAAAAGGTAAACAAATCATGGATATGCTAAGATGTACCAAATTAAGACAGGAGGAAAAAAACAAGAAGAGAACACAATTAATGAGAAGAAATACATGATATGCACTGACTCACTACTCTTATACCAGAGGGTTTTGGTGATCAGAGCTTTATTTTTTTTAAAAGACAAAGAAAATTCCACAGGTCTTTATAAATCCTTAGTACGTCTCAAATTTATTCAAAAGACCCTAGACAGAGAAAAAATATTCTCATTTGTCCCCTAGAGGTTTGACTTTGAAAACTTTGTTTTTAAAATTCACATATAACCTATCTACCCATTTTAGTATTTTTATGTTTTAAATCACTTAAAACATTATGAGCACCCACAAGGCCACCTCGTGCTCCCTTCCAGTCATAATCGTCCTGTACCCCCAGCCACTCTCAAGACTTCTAAGAGCAAACATTTATTCTGCCTGTTTTTGAACTCAGAATTAATGGATTCATGCAGTATACACTTTTTGTATATACCTTTTATTCAACATTTTGTTTTTAAGATTCATTCATGTTTTGTGTGTTGTCAAAATTTTCTTATCACTGCTACAGAACACAGGTCCCCAAAGTACACATGCCAAGAAGTCCAGCCTGCAGGCTCTCTTTGTGAATTAGGTTTTACTGGTAAACACCCACGCTCACTCATTACATAGTCTATGGCTTTCAATGTAGCTGTGCCTGCAGTTGAGCTTGTATGGCCTGAAAAATCCTTAAAATATTTTCTATCTAGACCTTTACAGAAGGTTAGGCTAATCCTGCAAGCAGTGAATCTCAAGTGTGCTTTCTAGATGGTATAACCTGTGAACTTCTTAGAAATGTAAATTATAAGCAGATTCTCAAACCTCAGTTTGCACCCACATCACCTGGAGGGCTGTTGAAAGACACTGCTAGGTCCCCGAGAGCATCTGCATCAGCAGGTCTGAGGATGGGGCCTGGGAATCTGCATTTCTCACCAGTTCCCTGGTGCTGCTGCAGGACCAATATCAAGAACCACTGCACTACTAAAGCAGTGCTGCTCAAATTTTATTCAATGCAAGAATCACCTGAAGATCATATTCAAATGTGGATTTTCATTTAGTACATCCTGTGTGAGACCTAATCTGCATTTCTAATTAAGTTCTCAGGTGTTGCAGAAGCAGCTGGTCAATGGACTAGATGCTGTAACAAAGCTGTAGAGATTTCCACTGAATGTATACACCACACAGATAATCCACAATTTACCCATTCTACTACTGATGGACATCTGGGCAGTTTCCAGTTCTCGACTATTACAAATAATGCTCTATAAACATTCTCAACATGTTTGTTATGTATGCATTTATTGGATACATAAACATCAAGGAGAATACAAATATGTCCTACTTCAGTACATATTGTCAATCAGCTTTCCAAAATGGCTGTACCAGTTTACACTTTTGTCAACAGTGTATGAAAGTTCGTATTATTTCAAATCCTTGACCAATGCCTGTATTGTCCTTTTTTTAAATATATTTTATTGATTATGCTATTAGTTGTCCCATTTTTTTCTCCCCTTTATTCCCCCAAGCCCTGTACGCCCCTTTTCCACCAGCATCTCCCACCCCACCTTAGTTCATGTCCATGGGTCATATGTTTAAATTCTTTGGCTTCTCCATTTCCTATACTATTCTTAACCTCCCCTGTCCATTTTGCACTTACCATTTATGCTTCCTATTCTCTGTACCTTTTCCCCCATTTTTACCCCTGCCCCACTGATAACACTCCATGTGATCTCCATTTCCATGATTCTGTTCCTGTTCTAGTTGTTTGCTTAGTTTTTGTTTTTAGGTTCAGTTGCTGATAGTTGTGAGTTTGTCATTTTACTGTTCATAGTTCTGATTATCTTCTTTTTCTTACGTAAGTCCCTTTAACATTTCATATAATAAGCACTTGGTGATGATCAACTCCTTTAACTTGATCTTATCTGGGAAGCACTTTATCTGCCCTTCCATTCTAAATTATAGCTGTGCTGGATAGAGTAATCTTCCTGATAGAGTAATCTTGGATGTAGGTCCTTGCCTTTCATGACTTTGAATGCTTCCTGCTGGACCCTTCTTGCCTGAAAGGTTTCTTTTCAGAAATCAGCAGATAGTCTTACGGGAACTCAGTTGAAGGTACCTGTCTCCTTTTCTCTTGCTGCTTTTAAGTTTCTCTCCTCATCTTTAATCTTGGGTACTGTAATTATGATGTGCCTTGGTGTGTGCTTCCTTGGGTCCAACTTCTTCAGGACTCTCTGAGCTTCCTGGACTTTCTGGAAGTCTATCTCCTTTGCCAGATTGGAGAAGTTCTCCATTATTTTTTCAAATAAGTTTTCAAAGTCTTGCTCTTCCTCTTCTCCTTCTGGCACCCCTACGATTTGGATGTTGGAACGTTTAAAGTTGTCCCAGAGGTTCCTCAGCCTCTCTTCTTTATTTTGAATTCTTTTTTCTTCATTCTGTTCTGATTGAATGTTTATTTCTTCCTTCTACTCCAAATCATTGATTTGAGTCCTGGTTTCCTTCCCTTCACTGTTGGTTCCCTGTGTATTTTTATTTCACTTTGCATAGCCTTCACTTTTTCCTCTATTTTGTGACCATACTCAGCCATTTCTGTGAACATCCAGATTACCTGTGTTTTGAACTCTGCATCTGATAGGTTGGCTATCTCTTTATCACTCAGCTCTATTTTTGGAGCTTTGATCTGTTCTTTCATTTGGACCATATTTTTCTTTGTCTCTGCCCTGCCTGTTACTTGTAAGGGGTGGAGCCTTAGGCACTTGCCAGGGCGGGGCAACCCACATCCTGCTTTGTGGTGCAGTCTGGATGAATGTTTCTTCTTTAAATTCTTGGTTATTGGACTTCCATACAGTTCGATTTTCTGGCAGTTCTTGTTGTTTGTTTTTTGTTTTCAAATTTGTTTTTGTCCTTCTTTTGGTTGTGCAAGGAGGCAAAGTGTTATTTACCTACGCCTCCATCTTGGCCAGAAGTTGTCCTTTTAATTTTAGCCATTCTAATTAGGATGTGATTTGCATTTCCTGACAACTACTGAGGTGGAGCACTTGTTTAAAGTTTACTGATAATTACACTATCTTCTTTTTAAGTGTCTATTCAAATTATTTGCCCATGTTTAAAATGGGTTTTCTGTCTTTTTCATACTGCTATATAAAAGTTCTTTATATATTCTGAATATATAAAAGCTCTTTATTGGTTATATGTATCACAAATACCTTCTTCCATTGTGTGGCCTGCCATTTCACTTTCTTAATGGTCTTGATAAGCAATGAACATCTGAATATATTTTTGCCTACACAAACCAACTCAAATACGATTAAAAAAAAGTAATTTACTTGGTCAAAAAATAAATTAAAAATCTAAGGAAGCACTAACATACGAGGGGCAATACCCACCCAAAAATGGAATTTATTTTAAAAAACTGTGTATTTATTCTTACATGTTTAAACTTAAGTCACCTTCAAAGTACTCTCCATTTGATACAATACATCTATCGGCGAGGTCTTTTTCTACTGCTCAGAACATTGTTTGAACTCGTCGATTTTGATGCCTTTTGGTGCTGCTGCCATTTTTTTATTTCACCTCTTCCACATCAGCAAACTGTTTCCCTTTGAGGAGTTTTTTTCATCCAGGGAAACAAACAAACAAACAAACAAACAAAAAAAGTCACTGGGGCAAGATCGGGTGAACAGGGAGAGTGGGGCACAGGGGTCATGCCGTTTTTGGTCCAAAAGTGCTGAACACTCAGAGTAGTGTGGGCAGGTGTGCTCGTAAATCCCCCATCGTGAAATGGGCAAATGTGTTAGAAGAGTCTTCAAAAAAAATCCACTGAAGCCTAACACAACCTCTCACAACAACGCCAGTTGGTACACTGATACAGATGGGTTCCTAAAATACTCATCTAGTGGGGAAAGCCTGTACTACAAGAGGCCTGACCTCCAGAAAATAATTCCGGTTTCTGGGGGGGTCTCCCCTCTACATATGGTTCAACACATTTATATGAAAGTAGAATAACATTTACTATCTCAAAAATAAATTATGCCATAAACAGAGGAAGACCAGTCACCTTTCCAGCTCGCAAAAGTACACTTCAGGGTAAGACTTTGGAAGCAAAATCACAGGAAGCAACTTTGAGTGTTGCAGAACTTCTATATATAATTTTTCACACTCCATTGCAAATAGGCATTACCCACTCACTAAACCGTGGCTATCTACCAAGCACTGAAAGCTGAGGCCTAACAAAGGGACCAATCATTTAAAGATTCAGCCCTGTTAAAACAGCTGATACTGTCTTTTGTCATATTTGGAACAAATACAACAAAAGCTAATTAAAAATCCACAGGCCCACTAATTCTTTTAAACCCCTCAGAGAAAGACTGCTTTTATATTGCCAAAATAATAAAATACATAGTAGCATAAATGTGACACTTTAAAACATGAAATGAGCCCTGGCCAGGTGGCTCAGTTGGTTACAGAATCATACAGTACACCAAAAGGCTGCAGGTTCACTCCCCAGTCACGGTGCATACAGGAAGCAACTGATCCATGTTTTCTCTCTCACTGATGTTTCTGTTTCTCCCTTTCTCTCCCCCCACTTCTCTCTCTCTAATAAAAACATATCCTCAGGTGAGGATTTTTTAAAAATGAGATGAAATTTCACTGCTGAAATTTATCATATCTGGGCATAGGAAGTATATTAGTGATCCTAAAATTTTACTACCTTCCAAAATTAACAACTCAAAAGTAAAATCTACTACTACTACCTATCTGGTGAATACATAACAACAAGCAAAGCATAGTAAATCCAAAGAAAACACTCCAAATTCATTTCCTCTTGATCCACTAGAAAATCTGGTCCATTCATCATACTGTCAAGAACACTGATAACTTTTACCAGGAAATTTGTATATGAATATTAACCAACACATTCATTTTAAATCAAACAGAGTACTCCACATTAATTTCAAAGTCATCCACACATGGCCTGAGCAGGACAAGAACACAAACTCACAACCAAAATAACTAAAACTGTAAAACCATCTTCAAAATCTACATTTTTTATGTTAATGGCATCTGCTCTCCACCTGGTACTTCATGTTTACCTACATAAAAAGAAGTAACCAGATAAAATATTTATAAAGTTCAGTTGTAGCAAGGCTCTAGTAAGTATAGATATATGAAGAAGGAGAAAGGACCATTATCAGTGATAACTTTTAAGTTTTCCTTTCAGCACTCTACAGATAACACCAGAATTGCAATAATCAAACAGCTCGTTTGGACAGCACCTAAACACATTAGATCAAATACCCCCTACGTACTGAAGTAGCCTGAAGGGTGTTTCCAAGGCCAATGATACTAAACAGTATACTATAGTATCCTGAGAGTTAATGACCATCCTTTTCCTACTTAGAGAGCAACTTAGACATGGAAGAGAACAGAGCCAGCGTACATTAATATTATGGTATATCTTCCAAGTGACCATACTAAACACCCATTAAAACTCTAAATTCTACTGCATTTTTAAAAAGAATCTCAGAGGATTACTTGCATCAAAAAACTAAGCAGTGAAAAGTGGGGACAGCATACACTTTTTTTTTTTAACAAATTTACTTTCAGTTTTATTTTGTATTGATTTCAGGTGTACAGTTTGGTGGTTAGATAATCATATACTTTACCCAGCATTCCCCCCAATATTTCTAGTACCAACTGGCACCATACATAGTTATCGCAATACTATTGACTATATTTCCTATGCTTTACCTTACATCCCTGTGACTGTTCTGTAACTACCGATTTGTACTTCTTAATCCCTTCATCGCCCACTCCCCCAGCCCAACTATGCTCCAGCAACCACCTGCCCTTCTCCACATCTGTTTCAATTTTGTTGTTCATTTATTTTGTTTAGGGTCCATATAAGTGAAATCATACCATATTTGTCTTTCTCTGACTGACTTTACTCAGCAGAGCATAATACCCTCGTCTAGATCCATCCATGCTGTCTACTTCATTTTTAAATTCACTTATAAGAAAAAAAGTAAAAGCATAAAGCATGTGATTAGGAATACAAAGTGCCTAATAACTAATATTAAAGAAAACTGCCCTTTTAAAGCTATTTATCTAGAAATAAGGAAAAATACATAAACTATTAATAAAAAAAATCTTAAATCAGTTTATTGCTGTCTTACAGCAATAACACCATAAAAATGACTGTTAGTTTTCAGCAGAATAAGTGTTTCTTTAAATGTCTCTGTTCCTCTAAAGCATCTCATTAAAAGCTGTCAAGATAACTTTTCTTGAAATTTGGCTCTAATTATATTTTTCCTGCTCAAAATCTTCTTACACTGCATAGAAGACAAAAGTTCAAATTTCTTAGCTTAGTATTTTCAACATTCTTGGTGACATGCCTTCTTTCCAACCCTATTTCCCATTATGCCTCTTCTTACCTTCTGTTTCAAGCAAAATAAACTCCGTATTTTATGTACCTATACATACACATGCACACACAGAGATTTATATTGCTCTCTGCCTAGAAAAGCATTCCTCCTCACGTTCAGAGCTTACCAGTATTTCTTAAAGGCCAACTCCCTTTCTTTATGAAGGTTCTTCCTGATTCCCCAGTCTGAATTCCCACATTTCTCCTAAGGCACTTAGTATTTTCTCATATTAACTCATTACAGTTAATCCCCTACATGAAGACCTACTTATAGACAGGTGTGCTTACCTCTTCATTGCCCATAACAGAGCACAACAGTCACAGGTGATTTAAATAACTGAATTTGGGGAAGCCATTACTTCAGTAAGAGTCTTTAATCAGGTACTATGTATGAGAGGGGAGACAGTGATATAGACATACCTCATTTTATTGTGCTTCACAGATGTTGCATTTTTTACAAATTAAAGGCAAAAAGACCCTCTTCCATCGATGATACCTCTGAGGTATGCCTATATTACAGATTATAATGTATCTGAGCCAAAACATTTACCAAGTTGTCCTTCAAACTACATGTCTAACTACTAACCTCTATATGATAAAATGTCTGATTTTACTTCTATTCTTTTGGCACAGTATACATAAGGTTGATTGATTAAAAATATAGACTACCTACAAGAGATTTACATCTTCCGAAAGGAAGACATTCGTACATAAGGGCCCAACATCACTAATGCAATGGATAAAGTCCTTTGTCTACTGAAGTCTAACACAGCAATGTAAAGAAAATGTAAGAAACGATTTACAGGATTTTTTAAATTTTCTACTTGATTTGTAAATCAAGTAAAAATTTTTAAAAGATCCTCTTGGAAATCACAAAATTTTAATAAAAAGGAAGGGGAAAAAGTATGTCTGAGATGTAAAACAAGTTTTTAAACAGATAATGCTGAGACTAATTCGGCTAAATATCACTAAAGTATATGTTTCTATTCGTAACTCCTTACTAGAATTACTACGTAGAACAAATACTTTGGGCGAGCACAAATAGCTGTGGGGCTAGTTACTGTTATTTTATGTACTATTTTAAGAAAGTTCATGCATTTATTGCCAAGCCGCAAGTCAATCAGAAGTAGAAATTAGGTATAAAGAGGCTGTCTGTACATGCTGAAATCAAAGAAGAGTAAAAGTTGCCAGCCTAACAGCAAAGTAAGCAAAGGGGGAAATGAAAAGTAGACTGAAGAATTCACAAAGCCAAGCAGTCTGAGACTACTGAGTAAGGAGGGCCAAGTTCCTCACTGGGTCTCAGTGGCTTCATTATGTTCTAGCACAGTGGGTTTTCAACCAGTGTGCCGCAAGAATTTTTAAAACATGCAATATCTGACCTCTTTTCCTTAGATTATCAAATAAAAAAGTGACAACAGCCAACACAACAATAGCCATCTGGTGTGAATGAATCAAAATTATACACATTTTTGTTGTTGTTGTTGTTGTTAAGATTAGCAAAAAATATATTTTTTGGTGTCCCACAGAATTTTAGTAATTGGTTTATGTGTGCCATGAGATGAAAAAGGTTGAAAATCACTGTTCTTGTATAACAGTGATTAACCCTCATGGTGTGAAATCCTAGTTATCAATTAATTATGTTCCTCAGTTTGTGGGGAAAAAAAGTTGTGATGTCATTTGGAAAGGCTTTTACCTAAAAGTTGTGGTTCTTTAAAGAGATAACCCTCAATTCCTTAGAAAATTCTATTACTCTACAAAATATTCCATTTCTCCTAGACAGAAAATGAATGTTTTGCTCTAATTCATACCAAATTGTTTTATGCCTTCTTTATTAAACTATCAATATTTGTGAATTAATGTGACCTTATTTTTTTACCTAACAACCAATACAAAACAATAATAACACTAGGCAGCGTAAAAAATTTCAACAATTCCTTACACTTTATTTTAAAAGTAACAAGTTACTTTGTTACTTGACACACTACCATCATGTAATATTTGCTACCCATAACTGGGTGTGTATATCTGTTTGTAGGTTCTTAAGTCTCAGGCACTAAATATTTATAAACTAAAAATTATGAAAATTAGATGGTATGTTCACTTCAAACATGCAAATTTTAAATTGAAGGTTTTTAACTTTGGTAGTCTCTTAACATTAAGTAATCAGAGTCCTTGCATTAGTAGAAATGAGGGGTAAAGACTTACCAAAATCCTCCTATCACCACTACTCTCATCCATGATAATAATGTGATTGCTCTGAATTGATATAATTCTCAAAGAATGTCTCATAAAACAATCTAGAAGGGTTTACAGGGATTACTACCGTTATCACAGCTATAAAATGACAGAAAATATTGGTCTGATTTCTAGTTAAGTATGCATCTACCAGTCATCAAACACGTCACAATTAATCCAAATGAAAATCTAAATAAAGTACACTGTCTTAACTTGGTTGTTGCACAATAAGACTGTGCACCTTTGATACAAAGTAATGGTTCTGAATTAGGCGTGTAGAAACCTGCATGTTGATGAATCTTGCACTCATTTGTTCACATTCGACTGACCTTAATCAAAAGCAAATCTGAAAGATCAGCAATACCATAAAAAAACAGTGGAACTAACTGGCTCCTATGATATGCTGCCAGTGGTCAAGATCCATCACAAACTACTAAATTCAGTTCAAAATCCCAATTAGGCACTTAAAAAAAAAAAGGCAGTGGGTAGGCTTATTCATTTAGGATCCAACAGTCTTCCAACTCACCACCAAAAATGAAATTCAACCTAACATCTCACATTCAAAATGACTAAATAGCTTTCTAGGTAAGTAATCTCATCTATTTAGTACTATTTCCTAACCAGCCACAAGTCTGTTTCTGGACTGGTCAAACATAATGAAGCATTCAGCAATGAGTATTCTCCAACAATCACCACAAATCACTGTAAACAGAAAAATGACAAGCCGGAAAAGTGTCATTCTGGTTCCTAACAACCTCCTCCTAAAAAAAATTAGCTAAATGAAGTTCAACAGTTTTCTCTTGCCTAGAGAAACCTGCAACAGTTAATTCAGGGTGTTACCTAAAAATATATATATATATATATTCATTTGACCCTGAGAGAACATATTTCAACAAATTTGAAATGGTGGGTTACATTACATGATTGACGACTTTGAGTTCAGCCTATACAGAATACACAAGATAAACATCAGTGTTAAATCTTATTAAAATGAAGCAGCCCAAAGTTGAAATTGCAAATTTCTGGGGAAAAAAACTTGATAATGGTCCTCTCTTCAAATGGAATTCTTTTGCAAGATGAATAGTCTTAAGTCTCCACTGCCTTCTTTTTTAAAGAGAGATAAGTACAAGATACAACATATGTGCCTGCATTATTTGCAGAGTACTATTACCTAAGGTCTCTAAGCAGACACCCACCCAAGAAAATAAATTTACCATGTTATTAGGAACACCTGCCGTTCACATTCTGCTTGTATTCTGTTGTTGCTGATTTAACTTCTAACTCCCTGAAGAAAGCAAAGTAGTAGTGAACTTGGCCTCTAGCAATCCATCACCAATCACTTCTTAGGGAAAGCATTGAGAAGAGACAATGGAGGCAAGCAACAGACCAAACAAAAGGAAAAGATGGCAAAGGTCAGGTGAGAAAGCATTTGGTAGGCAAATTTTGAGAAAACTCATTTCCAATTCTGCAGATGCTCAATAAGTGAAATTGGAAGGTGGTTTTTAAAAAATGGATAATGCTTCTCATTTCGAGTGGGGGAGGGGGATAAGAACACTAAGGTTCTTCAAAAATTCAAGTTAATCGAACTCTAACAATACTGTAATTACCCAAGACTTGCCACAAAACCTTCTGTCTAGTTTTGGCAGCCAAAGACTGACTGGTAGTGCCTGAAGGCTAAGTAGGAAACGCAGCTGAGTGGCTTCCACCCTCCCCCACTCTGCCTTTTCCGTTTCCACTCGGGAGAGGCCATCAACCCGTAAGAGAGGTGGAAGAACAATTCCCCAAACGGGGCTTTTTTGGGTCTTTTCTGTAGCAGAGTGAAACTCATTTTCCACCCACTATATTTCGCCATCGCTGCTCATTAAATCACATAACTGAATGGATTTTGCATCTCCTCGTCTTTCCTTCCACAGACAACCCAGTCGGCCCTGTGCGGCCGCCGGCCCATACGCCGTGCAACATGCCTCTCGCACCCAGCCCAACGCGCTTCCCCGACTCCCCTACAAAAACAGGCATGAAAAGACAACGAAAAGACTATCCACAAGGGGACCCTGAGGAGCAGGCCGGGGTTCACAAGGCCCGGCCCCCAGCAACCTCTCCCTTGCACCCCGGTCTGCACGCCCTCCCCGGCTCCTTGGCTGTCGCTGCCACCGCCAGGAACACCCCACTCACCGTCAGGCCGGTGCCCAGCACAATCACGTCGTACTCTTCATTCATGGCGGGGCACGCGCGGACAGAAGCCCAGAGAAAGGAGACAGCGCAGGATGCTAAGGGCCAATGGTTATGCGGCCACCCCGAGGATGCGGGGGAAGCGCCTCAGACCCGTTTCGGACCCGGAGACCAAGGGGTAGTCACGAGGAGAGGTAAAGCGAGGCTGGAGAAGAGGGAGGCCAGCCACCACCCCAGACGCAAAGAGAACAGCGGGCCACTGTAAGGAGGGGCAGGCGGGCGGTGACCCGGACCTCCGCAGCCGGGCGGGGCTCAAAGGAGGTGGCCGGAGGACCGTCCATCACACTCTTCCCGTTCTCTCATTGGCCATGTCCCCATCACCCGCCCAATTTTCTTCCTTTCTGAGTTCTCGCGAGACGAGGGTAAGACGGCCCTCTGTTGGATTCCGGTGCTGCGTGGGGCCTGCTGCGAGCCGAGAGCGAAGGTAGCCGAGCAACGGCCCTGAAGGGCTGGGGAGGAAGGGTGCGGTCGGCAGAAGAGTGGCCATCCAGTTCTTTACTCCCGCCGCCTTGTGGCAGCCGACGCCCGGAGACGGCGTTGGACTTTGAGCTTGCGCTGGCCACGTGGACCGGAACCGGCCGGCAGTGTCTAGGCTTGTGCCGGCGCGAGAAAAGCGGGCAGCAGCCATGGGTCAGGCCCTCCCACCCGGGTGGTTATATAAAGTAGCCCGACCCGTGATGCGTCAGCTGGCAGGCCGCTTACTTACCCCAAATCGCAACCTACTGTGGCACCTAATCTTACCATTTTCAACTTACTTGCTTTTTCTTTCTCGCCTGCCTCTTGGAAAAAAGAGCCCAACACGTTTTAAGAAGTTCATAACTACCGTATTTTTTTTTAATCTTGTTTCCCACCTATCTCCTTCTTGCTTGGTGTTACCTCATGTGCGACCTTAGGAAATTTAGAAGAAAAAAACTAACCTTTGTTATAAACTGACTTTTCTAGAGAGGGCAAGAAATACGGATTTGTTGTTCCACTTACTTATGCATTCATTAGTCAATTCCTGTATGTGCCCTGACTGGTATAGAAACCTCAACCTTGGCTATCAGAGGACAGTCTAACCAGCTTAGCTACCTGGCCAGGGCGATCAACCTGCTTATAAATTATAACCCTTAGCATAAATAAGGGGAAGGTCAGATTTGACTAGGAATTATGTTTGTGCCTACTGAGAGCTATGATTGAAACCAACTATTAAAATAGTAGCTGACCAGTATATGAATAGGTTTAGGCCATAAGCATAGAAGAAAAGTTTACACGTTTGCCTTCCATCTCCTCTACGCCTGCCGCATCCCTACCCCAACACATGCACCCCTTTTTCTGGCGTAAGCAGAGCCTTGTGTTTTCATAGAGAATGGACCTATAGAAGCTTATGCAAGTGATTTTCTTAAAGGCCTTCACAGCCAGTGTTTTTAGCCTGCATACTCAGCATCAAGAGTTGGTATCTCCTTCAAGATTTACTCTCAAATACAGCTGGAGAAGAGCTATTCAAGGTGAATGTTGATAGAACTGCCTTCCTTCATACTTAAATCATTCAGATTCAGGAAAGAATGTAATGACTTTTTACAATGTTTCTTCATCCCATACAGAGAGTTTAAGTAGGTATGTTATAGTGGACACTGGACCTTTTTGGAGGGGGAGGGAAAACAGTTTATATTTGCATACAACATTAACTGGATTTGTATTCATTAGTGACCAAATGAGTTTTTAATTTATTGACTGATTGATTTTTAGAGAGAGAGAGAGAAACATCAATCTGTTGTACCACATATTCGTGCATTCATTGGTTGATTTTTTTATGTGCCCTGACCAGGGATCAAACGTGCAACCTGGGTATATCCAGTGCTCAAACCAACTGAGCTAATGGCTCAGGGCCTCAAGTAATTTTTGTAAGTAGACAAAACTCAATTGCAAAGTTTATAGCCTGCTGAACAGATTATGTAACCGTGTAACTGACTTTTCTGTTGGCTAAACAGATTATGGTTTAAGAAGGTCCTGCTCTTCCTCTCCAGGTAATCAGGAATATGTGTGTGTATACATAACGTGTGTGTGTATATATATATATAAAAAAAACAAATTTATTTCTTACAGCTCCTCGTAGACTAGGAAGTATAAATCAAGGTGTGTCTGGTAAGGGCCCTCTTCCTGGTTTATGCTATCTTTTCACTGTGTCCTCACATGGCAGAAGGGACAAAAGATCGCTCTGGGGCTGCTTTTATAAATATATATGTATTTGTATTTTAGCTCCCATCTTTTATTTATTTTTTCTTTTTTATTGTTAATCAATTACAGTTGTCCCCATTTTTCCCCCCTTACTCTCCCCTGCCCTACCCACCACCCCTCAATCTTCCCCCACCTGCCCCCCAGTTGTCTTTGTCCTTGGGTCCTTTTCACATGTTCCTTGATTTGACCCTTCCCCTTCTTTCCCCGATTATTCCCCTCCCCCTCTCCCCTCTCTTCACTGTCAGTCTGTTCTTTATTTCCATGTTTCTGGTTCTATTTTGCTTGCTTGTTTGTTTTGTTGATTAGATTCCACTTATAGGTAAGATTGTATGGTATTTGTCTTTCACCGCCTGGCTTATTTCACTTGGCATAATATTCTCTAATTCCATCCATGCTGTTAGGAAGGGTTGGAGCTCCTTCTTTCTGCTGTGTAATATTCCATTGTGTAAGTGTACCACACTTCCTGAAACACCAGTTCAAAAGCACTTATGCACCCCAATGTTCATAACAGCATTATTTACAATAACCAAGTGCTGGAAACAGCCTAAGTGCCCATCAGTAAATGAGTGGATCTTTTATTTATTTTTTTATAGCTTATTTTTTATTGTATTTTTCCCATTACCATTTCTCCCCCTTATACCCTCCCTATATTTTTGAACTGACATGAAATATTGACTCTTTAAAAAAAAAAAACCTAACATAGTGAGCATTTTTTGGATATTGCCATCAACCCCTGAATAATGAGGTTTTTAAGTATATCAGCATTAATAAGTAAAGAAGTAGAACTACAAAGTGATGTTTCTCTCTCTAAATTCAATAAATACAATATTTTAAAAATGGAGAGAGAGGAAGGCAGAAAGAGAAACATCAATTTGTTGTTCCACTTATTTATACATTCATTGGTTGATCCTTGTATGGGCCCTGACCAAGGGTCAAACCCAAAACCTTGGCATATCAGGACAATGCTCTAACCAAGTGAGCAACCGAACTACCCAGCCAGGGCCATGTTAGCATGTTCTTTTAAAAATATATTTCATTGATTATGCTATTACACTTGTCGCAATTTTTCCCACTTTGCCCCCCGCCTCCCAGTACCCCCTTTCCCTCCAGCATTACCCCTGCCCCTTAGTTCATGTCCAAGGAGCATGCATATAAGCTCTTTGGCTTCTCCATTTCCTGCACTATTCTTAACATCCCCCTGTCTATTTTGTACCTACCAACTATGCTTCTTAATCCCTGCACCTTTTCCCACATAATCCCCCTTCCCCCTCTCAGCTGATAACCCTCCATATGATCTCCATACATATGATTCTGTTCCTGTTCTGGTTGTTTGCTTAGTTTGTTTTTTAGATTCAGTTGTTGATAGTTGTGGATTTGTTGCCATTTTAATGTTCATAGTTTTGGTATTCTTCTTTTTCTTAAATAAGTCCCTTTAATATTTCTTGTAATAATGGCTTAGTGATGACAAACTCCTTTAGCTTTATTTTGTCTCGTAAGTACTTTATCTGTTCTTCCATTCTAAATGATAGCTTTGCTGGACAGTGATCCAGGTTGTAGGTCCTTGCTTTTCATCACTCTGAATACTTCTTGCTGGTCCCTTCTAGCCTGCAGTTTCTTTTGAGAAATCAGCTGACAGTCTTATGGGAACTCCTTTGTAGGTAACTCTCTGCTTTTCTCTTGCAGCTTTTAAGAATCTCTCTTTAACCTTTAGCATTTTGATTATGATGTGTCTTGGTATGGCCCTCTTTGAGTCCAACTTGTTTGAGATTCTCTGTGCTTCCTGGACTTGTATGTCTGTTTCCTTTGCCAAATTCGGGAAGTTTCTTTTCATTATTTTTTTCAAATAAGCTTTCATTTTCTTGCTCTTCCTTTTCTCCTTCTGGCATCCCTATGATTTGGATGTTGATATGTTTGGAGATGTCCCAGAGGCTCCTTTTACTATGCTCATTTTTTGTTGTTGTTTTTTTTAATTCTTTTTTCTTCTTGCTGTTCTGTTTTAATGTTTATTTCTTCCTTACATTCCAGATCATTAATTTGAATCTTGTCATCATCCCCTCCATTGTTGGTTCCCTGTAGATTTTTCTTTATTTCACTTAATATGTAACCTTCATTTCTTCCTTGGTCTTTTTTATTCTGTTGAGTTCTTTGAACATCCTGATAACTAGTATTTTGAACTCCACATCTGTTAGGTTGGTTATCTCTGTTTCATTTAGTTCTTTTTCTGGGGTTTTGTTCTGTTCTTTCATCTGGGCCATATTTCTTTTTCTCCTCAATTTGGTAGCCTCTCTCTGTTTATTTCTGTGTATTAGGTAGAGCTGCTTAGACTCCCTGTCTTAGTAGAATGGTATAATGTAGAAAAGGCACCTGTACATTGTGTGGGGAGGAGCCTTAGGGAATCGCCAAGTCAGGGCAACCCACTTCACCACTTCGTGGCTTTGCATGTGGGGAGGGCTCAGAGAGAGAACAGTGCCTCTGTCCATCTTCTGGAGGTTTGCCCAGCACTTGCCCTATTTCCAGTCATTTCACTTACTCCCTGTGTGCAACTGGTGCCCTTCCAGCTGTTGCTCTGGTGCTGAATCCCAGAGAGAGTGTGTCCGTGTAAGTTCTAAGTCCATGTGGGCCCTTTAAGCAAGTCTCCTGAAAACCTGGCCATTTCTTCTGCCACCCCAACCCCCACTGATTTTTACAGCCAGAAGCTATGGGGATTTAGCTTCCTGGTGCTGGAAGCCTGGGCTGGGTGGTCAGGCCTGGGGCTGAGATCCTTCACTCCTAAAGTATCCCTCCCGATTTTTATCTGCCACATGTGAACATGGGACCACCCATTCTGCCACCTCTCTGAACCACACTGGGTCCCCACACCTCTCTGCCCATCTCCACATCTCCACCCCTCCTACCCATCTAGATGAATGCGGCTTATTTAAATCCTTGGCTGTCAAACTTCCATACAGCTCGATTTTCTGACATTTCTGGTTGTTATTTGTTGTGAGGTCTGGTTGTAATTTTTTCTGTGGTTGTGTGAGGAGGCAAAGTGTGTTTACCTATGTACACCTCCATCTTGACCAGAAGTTCTAAGATTTGTTCCATGTTATGTTTTAAGTGAAGGATATTTCATCCATATTCAGATGGAATTACTGACGAACTGAAAGGCATTGGATAAGGGAGCTGAATTTAAGGCTAATAAGTCTCTCAATCTGATCCCTTACACTGAAGTTTAGTTTTATTGGCAGTACTAGTACTATGACCCTGCCAAAGGACCAAAACAAAAAACAAACAAAAACGACTGGAATTATCTTCAACAGATGGAGTTCACCCAAAATTCTGTGCCTGCTCTTGCATCTTCTACCCCATCTATTCCAGTTGCCAAGGAACTTGTTAGACAACAAATACCGTTCAGACTGAAGTAGCTCGAAAGCCAGTGACTGGTTCAGTTTATCAAAAACCACAGGTGACAGTTCCCGTTAAGAGGGAAACCTTGGGTGTGGGAAGGAAGAGGTTGGTGGAGAGGAATGGAAAACACCACCAGTCTTGAAAGTATTTCAAATTTTTATACAGAGCAAGAGTCCAGTGGGAGTTGGGTACTTGGGAATAATTGGTGATTTGTTTCTACTAAGTCTCCGCCTACACTTTACAAAAGAAGAGGCTGATCCAGGGAAAGGAAAATTAGAGTGAACCGCCGTCCAGGCCATCTTTCTCTGTGGTGAGCTACTGCAATAGTTGCTCAACCAGTCTTCCGCCTGTCTGTTTTGGTCATTATTTTCTTAAAATGTGAAGCTGATCATATCCATGCTTTTGCCTACTTTTTACATTGAGAACAAAATGCAAATGCTTTAGTATGTACTAAAAAGTATCGTTTAATGTAGCATCTGCATCTCTTTCCAACTTCACCTTGCTAGTGTTTTTGCTAACTACACTCAAGACACACTAGTCTTTCAGTTCCTAGAATGTGGTCAAGCTTTTAACCACTAAAGGGCCTTTGCACTCTTGTGTGTTCTATAGCTACCAACCCTCACTCCTGCACCCCTTCTCACGGCTAGTTCTTTCCACTTCCTTAAGTTTCTGCTTAAAAATCTTTCCTGCCCTTGTTGGTGTGTCTTGTTTGGGTATTGTCCCACAGAGTGAAAGGTTGCCGATTCGATTCCCGGTCCCTGGTCGGAATAGCCGGTCAATGTTTCCCTTTCTTTCCTCCTCCCTTCCCCTCTCTCTAAAAATAAATAAATAAAATCTTAAAGAAGTATATTTCCTGACCACCTTATCTAAAATAAGGTCCCTTCAACTTCCATTCTCGATCAGCAGCTGCTTGCTTTTTCATTGCTTTTTATCAAATTAGTCATTATTTTCTTTACTTGTTTTTTGTCTGCCTGCCAAATAGAGTGTAAACTCCATGAAGGCAGGGATATTATCTGTCTTATGCACAACATTGTGCCTCTAACACCCAGAACAATGCTGAATACCTGACAGATGATGAGTAAGTATTTGATGAATGAAAAAGAGACATGGAAATTGATCCCCTAATCAGCAAGGACAAAATGTGATGAAATAGGTACCAGTTCCTCTCGATACTTTTGAGAAGTGCAGCTGTTCTTATAGCAAAAGATGCTAAAATTAATATTGTAGGAGGTCTGAATGATAGGTATCTAAAACCTGGATAGCTACTGCTGAAGGTAAAACATCATAGGACAGCTAGGAAAAAAAGTTCCAAAAATATGTATTTCCTAGTTTATGATAGATCAGTTATCCACCCCACCATCGTCAACGGTTTATCTGCTCTCCTTCCCCATCTCAGCAGTTATTGGCTCCACCCTGGAACCAAACCAGCATTCTACATATCATCCTTGATTCTGCCTTCTTTCTCCCCTTTCTTGTCTATTCCTGTTTTCTTTTGCTATGTAACAAATTACCCAAAAACTTAGTGACTTAAAAAACAAACTAACAGCTTAAAACAAAAACACATTATTATCTCTTATGGTTCCGTAAGCTGAATGGCTCAGATGGGTGAGAACTGATTGGTTCTATGATGCATTTGTAGTCAATGGCTGGGGTGGGGCTATCTGTAGAATTGACTGGACAAGATGTCTGAGGTAGCACACTCATACAGCAGACAGTTGATGCTAGCTGTTAGCTGGGAGCTTAACTGGGGCTGTTAACCAGAACAACTGTATGTGTGACCTCTCCACTTGGCTTGCATTTCTCAAAGTATGATGGTTGTGTTCCAAAAGTACAAGTTCCAAGAAATAAGAAATGGAAGCTTCTGGTCTTTTAGTGTCCAAAACTAGCAGTGTCCCTTCTGCCATTTTCTATTTGTCAAAGCAGGTATAGAACACATTCAAATTCAAAAGGAGGGGCTATAGATCATACCTATCAATGGGAACAGAGTCAATGAATCTGTAGCCATCTTTAATCTGCCATAATACCCCATTACTTTCTGGCCATTGCATCTCATAAAAATCCTTCCAGTCCCTTCTCTTCAAACTCACTGCCACTACCCTAGTATAGACACCATCAAAATCTCTCCTAGATAATTGCAAAAGCTTCCTAATTGGACATCTGGCTTTCATCTCAAACCTGTTCCCTATATTATAGCCCAAGTCATCTTCATAAAAATCAAAAGTGACTAAGGTGACCATGTTTTTAAAATCTCTCATGGGCCTCCAGCTGTCCCACTTGGGTGTGGCATAATAGCTCCCACAAAGAAGGGTGGCGAGAAGAAGAAGGGCCGTTCTGCCATCAATGAGGTAGTGACCAGAGAATACACTATCATCATTCACAAGCACATCCATGGAGTGGTTTTCTAGAAGTGTGCCCCTTGGTCACTCAAGGAGATCTGGAAATTTGCCATGAAGGAGATGGGAACTCCAGATGTGCACATTGACACCGGGCTCAACAAAGCTGTCTGGGCCAAAGATGTAAGGAATGTGCCACACAGTATCCGGGTGTGGTTGTCCAGAAACAATGAGGATGAAGATGCACCAGACAAACTCTGTATATTGGTCACCAATGTACCTGTCACCACTTTAAAAAATATACAAACAGTAATGTGGATGAGAACTGCTGACCGTCAAGTAAAGTTATAAAACTGTGTTTGAAAAATAAAATCTTTCATGGATCTCCATTGCTCTTAGAATAAATTTCAAACACCTGCTCATTTCCTAAGACAAGCTTGAATGGTCTGGCTCTCAATTACCTAGTCAACCAAATCTCTCACCACAATCCTCCTCCACTCCTCACCATATTTTCTGATTCACTGCTGTATTAGTCATGTCCAGTCAGAAAAACAGAAAGCACTCTTAAGTATTTTAAACAGTGGCAATATAGGGAATTGGTTTCAAAACGTGAAAGGGTTAGAGAGGCAAAAAAACAAGGTCACACACACGTTAGGAACTGCCTGAAACTCAGCTGGAGCAGGAGTGGAAATAGTGTTACCCAATGCTCATGTCTACTCATATCTGCTGTGCAGCTCAGACCAACCCAGTGCCATTACTGCCACTCCTAGAGCCTGTGACATGGCTGAGATGACTACTGCTACCATTGTTGCTGGAGCCCAGGAGTCTCTGCTCAGCTGCTGTTGCTGCCACAACTGGGGATGCTACCAACAGCAGGGAGAATATGACCTCTCTCTCCCTCCTACCTCCAGTCTCCTACCAGTGCTTCCATTGGCAGAACCTCTCCAGAAGCCAGTTGGCAGAGGGATCTGGACAGTGTGATTTGTGAACTCAGTCTCCTGAGATACAGCAGGAATGGAGCTGAGAACCAACAGACAAATCATTAGCAGAGCTGCTCTAAACATTTTTGTGTTTCATGAATTCACCAAGTTCTTTCCCTTCTGGGCATACTTTTCCCTCTGTCTACAACATTCTTCCCTATCCCACTTGACCCTGTTTTCTCCTGCTGCTTAGAATTCTCAGTGCTGATGCTACTTCTTCCAGGAATCTTTTAATTCCCAGTCTGGATTAAATTATTCTATTCTGGGTTGCCACAGTACTCTTTATTATCCTCCTCTTAACATATATAACTTGGGTTGTAATTGGGTGTTTACTACTCTGTAGTCTTACGAAGTTGTGTTCCTCTCAAGGATAGAACTCTACTTTTTCACCCTTTTTCCCTTACCATCTAGAACATAGGAGACACTAAATATATAATGGAAAGTTCATACGCTGGGAGGTAATTATGATGGCTCTAAGTAGTCTATAAACCCTCTAAGATCTATATGCAAAATACAATGCATGTGTCATTTTTTTAATCTTTACCCAAGGACATTTTTCCACTCTTCAGGAGGGAGGGGTGGGGAGAGAGAAGTGAGAGAAACATTGACTGGTTGCCTTCTTGCATGTGCTCACACTGGTGATCAACCCCACCTCCTGGGTATGTGCCCTGATCGGGAATTGAGCCCACGACCTTTCAGTCTACGGGATAACACTCGAACTGACTGAGCCACACCAGCCAGGGCCACGTACATTTTTTTTGAGAGGGGATCCACCATCAGATTCCCAAAGGGGTTAAGGACTTCTAAGTGATTAAGAAACCATTTATGTATGGGTAAAGGAATGAATTCACAATATTCCTAAGAATTAGATAAAGAAACATGTAACTTCCAGGATGAAACCGAGTCTCAAAGACCATTTCAGTGACTTACCCTAGATCACAATTTTTATTGAATTCCTGTGTATAGAAAAATGAAATCAGTTCCAAGACTATTAAGGTATATGGAAATACAAAATAATATACAAAATAGAAATCATTAGCAAGTGTCATTAGTAGCAGCTCTGTGGAGCTATATGTATAATGACTAGGAGTTGGTGAATGGGATGGGGCTCAGTGTAATGGCAGAGCAGTTGAGCCAGGTTTCCTGATTCTCAGAAGACTCATATGCAAAGTGCAGGCATGTTCTAGACCCCTTTGCCCTCCAGAAAACTTCTATTCACTCTAGCATGTAATTGTAGAGAAGTTGTGGGGAAAAAAACATGGCTCTCAAGGAAAAATAATGACAAATGGATTGTTTCACCTTATTTATTTGTCTTTTCCTGAAAGACTAGAATGATCTCTAAGCTGTATGAGCCTTAATGTCTCTTAAGTCACTATAAAATCATTTACTTGAATGTTTTTTGTATTTATTTAAGCTACTTTGGTTTTAAGTAACAAAAACCATGTCTGGTTATCTTAAGTATAAAAGGAGAATATATTAGAAAGTAAAGGGGCAAAAATGTAGGCAGGGCTCTGGGAGGAACTGGAATTAGGAATTGAAAAACTTTCTGTATCTAAGCTCAGCTCCTCTCTGTACCACTTCTTCATTATTTTCTCTTTCTGCAGGCTGACGCTGTTTGTTTCCCTTAAATGTGGAGGCAGCCCCAGGCCACTGGGTTAGACAGTGTCTTTTCAGTTGCTCACATTATACAGCAAGGTTTCTCAGCCTCACACTATTGACATCTAGACCAGATAATTCTTTGTGGTGAGGGCAGGCCTGTGCATTGTAGGATGTTTAGCAGCATCCTTGGCCTCACCTATGAGATGCTGTAACACCCAACCTCTCTCCTCTGACCTAGTCGTAGCAATCATAATGTCTCCAGATCTTGCCAATGTCCCCAGGGAGCAAAAATCACCTCAAATGAGAACTGCTAGACTAGATCATCTAGGTTTTCATATTTCAACATCTAACCTCCAGAAGAGAAAATCCAATCTGTCCACCTTGGGCTCTATGTCCAACTTGATCCAATTAACTGATCTAATAGCTAAAACATAGAATCAATGCTGCAAAAATATGGCTTCCAGAAATCCACGCCAATGGAAGGGATGGTCAGTTCCCAGAAAAGAGGGATGGACAGATACTCCAGTAGGTGTACATTACATTTCCTTAACCCCAGAACAGAGGTGTTCTAGCCTGACTCTACTATATTCCCAGGTGGTTTAGGGGAACATTTTTTCATAGATGTATTTATGATATCTATGTACCTTTAAATTTCTAACCCCAATCTTCTACTATCAGGCTTTTGAAATAAAAATAGCTGATCATTTCATTTATTTCTTCAACAAGTATTTATCGTTTCTCCTCTGTGCCAGGCACTGGGCTAGGCCCTAGTGATCTAGGTAGATTTGGCCCTGTCTACGGAAGTTACATTTTAATTTCAGATTAATTTATTTAATGGTTACAGCGGTATAGCCCTGCTTTGGATTTTTTTTTCCATTTTCAAAGCCATTTTGCCTTTGAAATCTAATTACTACTTTTAATTTTAAAGTTTTAAAATCAATTCTCTTTATATCACGCCTGTCTGCCTGTCAGAACTGAATGTTAATTTTGGCATTCTAACCAGCAATTTGTGAACAGATGACTGTGTTTTATTGGAAGAGTCACAATTTTGACCACTGAATCTCAGTTGCCCACAGCCCTGGAAAAAAATTCCAAGGTCAGTCTTGATTCCTACCAGAAAAATAACAAAGTATTAGGAAGAACGTCTTGACTTTTCTCAGATAACAGAAAAATAACTTATTGGGTTACCAGAAAATAAGAATTTATTGTGCAGTGGAGGTTATATAGAATGACCCTGCCAGATTAAAACGTGCTGAGTTTGTAGGTACTAATATCACTCCACTTCCCCAAACAGCATGCTGCCCCTCTAGCCCTGTGTGATCTTTGTTAGTATCCCCAGTGTGTTGGGAGACACTGAAGGTTCATGGTGTTTTTTAAGGAAAGAGTTCCATGGTCATATGATTTTGAGAAATGCTGCCTGTTCTATCCTCCTTAGGGAGAGTCACACTTAAGATGTCAAGGACTCTGAGAAGTTTTCACTATAGCCATTTTGGAGAGAAATCTGGTAATATTTAATAAATTTAACATGGGTGAATTCTATGTCCCAGCTCTCTATTCCTGGGTACATACTGAAAAGAAATTTTCTGGTGTATAAGATGTGCTAAAATGTTCATCAAATTCTAACACATGGTAGCAAAGAGCTGGAGGCAACCTTTGTGTAACAATCCTGATTAAATTACAATGTAGCAAAGTGGAGGAAGCTGAAAACTGTTGAGAAAGTGAGAAACAGCATGAGATTTCTAGTATAATACCATTACTGTAAACTTTGAAAACACATGCATACATTATATCATGTTGAAAGTATACTTACCCAAGTGGAAGCTGAACAGTAAGGGCACTCATTAGAGTGCGTGCATGTGGGGTGAGGGGGACAGTAATAAAAGACTGAACTTGAGATGACATTTCACAGATTGGACACATGCTTTTAACTTGATTCCCTCCCCAAAGTCTGCTAAAATGGCATTAAAGTATTAAAAAGGATAGAAACCCATGAGTTCAAAGAGAATGAAAAAGATCAGCCATTGAAAGAAGGTGATAGAATTTTGAAAGAAAACAGATCGTCACATCTATCTGACCTATCAGGCCACAGAAAGCTGAAACCTCAGGGCCTGCATAGAGGTAAGGCATTAAGAAGCAAACTCATTCAAGCTAGAGAAAGGCCAGGAGTTACAGGAAACAGGTACCTGGAAGGCCAGGCTATGAGCTGGCGTGAAAACAGAACTGGTTATGTGAAACAGTTCCTGGCTCTCCTCCACCAACAAAAGGCCAGCAGTTGGCTGTGGATAGACAGGTTGAGGCAGAAGGGTCCTGATTCTGACACACTGGGTACAGAGAGAAAAGACATACCAGATCCATACAAGTGGGATTCTGGTGCCAGATGTTGATAATGGGGGAGGCAGGAATACATATAGGAAATCTCTGTGCCTCCTGCTCAGTTTTGCTGTGAACCTGAAACTGCTCTAAAAAAATGTCTATTAAAGAAAATAAAACCAGCTCTGGCCATGGCTAAGTTGGTTGGAGCATCGTCCTGTACACTGAGAGCTTGTGGGTTCGGTTCCTGGTCAGGGCACATGCCTAGGTTGCAGGTTCCATCCCTGGTCAGGATGCACACAGGAGGCAACCAATCAGTGTTTCTCTCTCACATTGATGTTTCTCCCTTCTTCTCTCTAAAATTAATAAATATTTTTAAAATTCCTTAAAAAAAAAAAGAAACCCAGAAATTTAAAAAATGCTTTGAGACAATCTCATTTTAAGAAAAGAGTGTTTTCACTTGAGAAAAAAACAAAACAAAGCAGGTTTTGAAGCTTGGTCAGCAGGCTACTCGCCCTGGAGTGTGGGAGCACGCTCACTGGCACCTACCCCTTTTCTCCTTCTCCCCCTCCCTTACTTTTCTTATCCTTTTCTCCCCTTTTCTTAGGCCTTTCCTCCTGTGGCACCTTTGACATTTTTTCAAACTACTGACATGAGAAGGTAGAATTTGCCTATGTGTGCTGTTTGGAAAGGTGGCATAATTAGGTGTTTCTGTCCTCTGAAATGCACCATGAACTTCCCCTGCCTCTCTCTGTCTACTTAGTGCTGTCAAATGGTATGTTTGTCAGGGCTCTGTTATCTCTCCAGGGGGGTCTGCCCACCCCAGTGCTAAAAAAAACCCCTCATGATGTGGAGTAAAAGTGATCCAGGATATGGACTTGAGAGGCATGCCTAACTCTATAGTACTCCATTCAGCTCATTCAAGTGCCTCCTGGGAAAACTGCTCTGAAGATTAGCATCTTGGTCAAACAGCTTTATCTGCATATTGAGGTCACTTGGCACACGTCCTTCTGTGGGAAGCATCTAGGTATCCTGTGGTACACAAGTATCTTCCCTTCCCTTCATGTAATGCACAATGCTAACTTTGACTCTGTGGCTTAGCCTGGTTAGAAGGAAAGAAATCCCCTGCCGCAGACTCATGACCTTACGAGCCTAATGTTTCCAGGATGTTAGAGAACTTACATTGCAGATATCACCCATCAAAAGCCAATGTTATATATTTTTTATTAATTTTTGATTTGAAAATACACAATTTTTAAAAATAGATGATACTTAACAGTACACAGTGGAGGAAGTTAGCTTTGACTTTAGAGGGGACGCAAAGCAAATTAGGGGAGTTTTAAGTTTGGGAAAGCATGGGAAACACTTGGAGAATGAACTTTTAGTTTTCCAACCACATGTAATTGGGTAAGGTAGACAGGGGATGGGGATATGTTCAAAACTGCACACAGATCTCGATCATTAGAAAGAAGCCAAGGAAAAAAGTACTTATTTCACTGATGGTGTTTATTCTGGGGTGATGAGCATATTTTGGAAACAGAGGTGGTGGTTGCACAATATTACTAAATGCCGCTGAATTGTTCAATTTACAATGCTTAATTTTATGTGATATGAATTTCACCTCAAAAAAGAAAAACACAAAAGCCTATGAAGTTGCACATGAATTATACAAGTATAAACCACAGAAAGGAAACAGGTGATTAAGTGCGTGTTGGGTTCAGGAACGCCTCTTTGGGTAACAAATTTTCTCTGCTGATGTTTTGTCTGAGTGACTGAGGTAAGTGAAGGTGTATGCAGGGCCCCAAAGTTCTTGTTTCTTTTGAATTTGCAAGGAAGCCAGTGCTTCTCCCCATGGAGGTGAGTCTTCATTTCAGGGTCAGATCTGGAGTCCGGGCTGTGTTTGCTTGAGCCATTCTGTGTGTGTGTGTGTGTGTGTGTGTGTGTGTGTGTGTGTGTGTGTTACTGTGATTTAGAAGCCAGGATAAAGGGCTATTATCAAAGGACTTCATGTTCCCTGTTCGATCACAGTGGGCCTGCACAGCATCCCTGGAGGCCACAAGTTTACTGGGCAGAAACAAAGCTGCTGTTGTGTGGATGAAGTGGCTTGAAAGTACATTTTTCTCTGGGTTGAACTGCTGGCCTTGCAAGGCAGAGAGATTTCTTTCCATTTTACAGAGCACCTTGCTTCATGTCCGAGGAGTAGTGGGCCATCATGTCCACTCAGGTCTAGCCTGCATGCTGCAGAGAGTGGAGAAACAGGGAGGCGAGGGGCCACTGGTTGCCCTGAGCCTCAAGGTTAGGTTGTCCAAGTGTTTAGGCCAAGTCTGAAGCTTTTCCGGTAGGCCCTGGCCAGGTAGCTCAGTTGGTTAAAGCATTGTCAGAATACTTGCGAGTTTGATCCCTGGTGAGGGCACATACAAGGAATAACAATAAAATTAAAAAAAAACAAACCAATGAATGCATAAATAAGCAGAACAATAAATCAATATTTCTCTCTCTCTAAAAAAAAAAATTAAAATCAGTTAAAAAAAAAAAAGAACCTTTCCTGGCAATCCATTGATGACTGAGGAGAGAACCACAGAACCAAATGGCATGTGCTCCCCAAAAGGAGCTGTAGTTGGCCTGGCAGAAGTGAGGGAGGACCAGTTCTCTCATTGTCCACCTCCTCCCTCATTGTGAAGCCCCCATTCGGATGCCTGGCCAAACCCTCCTATTAATACACACCTTACCACTCCTGGCTTCACTTCTTCACTAATGCCATCCCACCTGTTTTGTATTCCATTTTTCCGTTCTTGCAAGGTCATCTAACACAAAATCAAACTACTATTTTCAGGTT